>JBBPOJ010000984.1:0-17653 GCA_038091395.1 Leccinum rimulosum
TACTCCAACTTCGTTCAAGTTATTTCATAGCAAGCTACTCTATTTCCTAGTAAGTTTCTACTAGAGATATCCCTTTATATTCCTCTTGGAAGGTTCTATCGGAACCTACATCCCCTCGGCTGCGCTAGTAGAAGTTGTATAACTTCTATACCCATAGCCTTTGACACGGCTCGGTTATGCACAGCTTAGCTAAAACTGTCAATGGCTTCGGCTCACAGCCACCTAAAAGCCGGAGCCACGGCAACACTAATACAGCGGCTTCTTATGCTAGGACGCGAAAGCAATTGGAATGCGGGAAGATACCCATGAGGGCAAACAGCTTCCCTGCTGTATTTCGGAGTGGTGATAAGTATCCAGGAGACAAGTATGACCCTGGAAACATGTGTGACGGACTGTTCCGAGGCTATATGCTCGCTCGGGTATGTTATAGTTTTATATTGGTAACATGACTAAAAAATGGTGGTAGGTTGCATGTCACATATTCCTAGGGCCAGCCGCTGCCCTCAATTCTGCTTTGAAGAAGGGTTCAAAGCCATGCAATGCCGAGCTTCATGACATGACCGCTGTGGAACCGGAACATATTTGTGTTCACGTAAGAATTTTATCTCTGTGCTTTAGCGTTTTTACTATGCCTCGTTTTCTAGACATGTTTCGCCATCTCATCTGACATCAATGTCCTCCTGGAATGAGAAGGATGGAGAGTTTAGCTACCTCAAGCTATATCACTTGGTAGTCTTATTCATCCGCTCCGAGTCAGCAGTTGATACAGACTGGAGGGATGAGCTCACCGGCAACTCAGATTGTTGCCAGTGTCTCCTCCACCCTCATCCAACGCAGGTGACGCTAACAATGACCGTCTACCGTCAGTGTCTCCTTTACAGTGTCGTACCTCTCAGAGAACTCTCTTATGTCGTGCTTCTCAGATTACTCCCTTGGATATGTTCTCTCGTTGGGACCCTGATACCCAAGGGTCTCCGGTGGCAGCAATTTGCCCTTGTTTAACTGGCCCCACGTTTTCGTCACATTACAGACGAAGTAGGTGATGAAGAATTCACCCCTCGCCCCGGGCCGGAGAAGAGGAAGGGGAAGAGACGTGCTCGAAATGAACTTGAAGATGAGAAGACTGGTGGCCACATTCGGAAAGCGAAGCATCTCCGTACTAGTAGTAGGCAGTGACTCGGTGGGAGGTATGTGTTGAAGTCTCCAGTGTTCCATTGATGTAGGATATCCTGTTCCTATAGCATGTATCTCAATCCCATTTCTGTAAGCCAATAGATCCCTGCATGTATCTCTCATCCAATCTTGTAGCTAAATGGATCCCAATACATCTTCGTGTATGAGTCGGATGACCATATATGCCCCCGTGTGCGTGACCAATTAATATTCATCGGGTGGATCTCTAGAAGGACATTACAGACATTATATTGTAATATTCAAGCTCTTGAGTTCCTAGCTATGGTCGTGTATCCTCGACCTCAGGTGGCCTATAAAATATAGGGATTACAGGCCTTGTACCAGGATATACTGTACTAAATCAATCGATTTGTCTGTCACGCGTCACACTGGCCCCAGAATGACGAAATTTTTTTGTCGGTCATGCGTCACAGGCCCGACTGACAAATTGTTTCTGCGAGAGTTAAGTAAGTAATTAATTAATTATTTGATAACTACAAGAAAGGAAATACGATATTTTTGCCGAGTCCTAGGAAGACATGCTTGACCAGCCAATCAGAGTGTAGAGCGATTAGAGTCTCTATGACTTGGTTGCGTTGCGGATGTAACTACTAAACCTTTCTGATTATCACTGACACTCAGTGCAAATTAATTGATTGATCACTCCGAGTCATTGTGACTCAACCAAAAATGGTGGGAATAAAGTGTGTTCACCTTGCATTTGCACTTCCCACGCCCTAGGTCTTCTTCAACATCTCTCGCAATTACCTCCCCTCCACTGAATTCCAACAACTCGGCCTCCCCAGTAGCCACAAGACCATCAATATGTGGTGCTTGATCTCCAGGTCTGACAAAATGCTGAAAATTTTGGCGTCATAATGCATCACACCGGCTGACAACGAACGAAACTCTGGGTAGACCTTGTCATGTGTCACACAGGCTGACGAATTGATCTGATAGGCTAGTACAGTATACATATATTTGAGCATATTCAGGTTTTACAATTTTTGTGATGGATGTGTTACTATCTAAGTCTATCTTAGCTCTATCTATCACATCAACAAAAGATCATACCAAGTTACCAACATACTGTACCATTTCAATCAATTCGTCTGTCACGCGTCACACGGGCATTTGACGAAACGAAATTTCATGTTTGTAACGCATCACAAGGCCCTCTGACGAATTTTCTTGGCGAACGCAACTTTCCGTTTCCGTTTCCCACGCTTCCACCTCCCTTCCGATCTCTTCCCCAGTAGGGATAGTAAACATTGTTGGTAGGCTAGGCATGTTGAATGAGACAGAGATGTAATTTTCCGCTGCTGTGTTGGACACCATTGAAAAATTTACTTGCTATACTCACTGACTTCCAAGTCTATGTCAGACGAAATGACGAAAATCTTGGTCGTGTAACACGTCACACGGGCTGACGACGAATGAAATTTTTGGTAAACCTTGTCACGCGTCACATGGCCTGACAAATCGATCGAAATGGTACAGTACTTAGTTACTGCCAGCTTCAAGTTTGCCAACACAGTCGGCCCTATATTTATTGCTAGTGGTGGGAAAAATAGTTATACCAGCCTTATAAGTTATAAGGAATAACATCATCATTTGGCACCATTCTTTATAAGGATTGCATAGACCGTCGACGAGCAGCATGGAAAACACTGAACCCCAGAATGCTTTGACATCCATATTTACACCCACCGAGTGGGAAGCCCTGTCTGAGCTCCGAGTGAGTACTCACCAGTCACTACTATTGCACTTTCGAGTCGTCTCAGACCTTCATCTCTTTAAACAATCATACACCCACAGTCATCACTTCCCAAGTCATTTGCAACTGCATTTCCTGAAAATCCAGATGCTGCATCGACACCATACACAATGTGGGGTGTTACGATTGATCCCGCCAACCCAAGAGACCCACGCGTCAGTGTTCTGCTAATGAAGTTCTTGAGGGCTAGGTACGGCGCTCTCGTTTATCGCAAGATGTATGAATGGATTGGCTACATCCCATGATCTATAGGAACCTCAATCCGGCGGAGGCAAAGGATATGTTGATTGCTACACTCCGCTGGAGGCAGTCTTTCAACATTGCTGGAGCGATGGAGGAGAACTTTCCAGACGAAATATTCGGGAAACTTGGAAAGGTCTACGGGAATGATAAGGCGAGACGCCCAGTCGCGTGCGTCCTAGTATTGACAGAAGCGGCATCGCCGGTCAAACGGGCTCATGGTCATGTTCCCTTAGGTATAATCTCTATGGAGCAAACAAAGATGTTGATGAAGTTTTTGGTGATGTTCAACGCTTCTTGCGGTAATGATCCCGTTTCCGTTCCTTGCCAACAACACGAACTCATACTACGAGCCAGGTGGCGTGTCGCGTTCATGGAGAAGAGCATTGCGTTGCTCGACTTTGAAACCGTCGATCAAATGGTCCAAATTCATGGTATGCCATCTATTAGTTAAAACGATCATCGGCTCCGTTCTAATGTGTCCTATTCGTTGAGATTACGAAGGAGTTAGTATGTCCAGTCGCACAGAGAGCTCAAAGAAGGCTGCGTCGGAGGCGTCAAAGATTTTCCAGGACTATTACCCTGAGTTCCTAGTGTGTTTTTCCCCCCTTTCTCTTTACCCTATGTACCCTCGCTGACTTTGACGATATCAAGTCCCGCAAATTTTTTGTCAATGTACCCTCCTTCCTCACTTGGATCTTCTGGCTTTTCAAGCCATTCCTTTCCTCTGCCACTCTCGCTAAAATGACGGTCGTGGGTTCCGGCCCTGATGCTCTCGGTGTCGCTCTCTTGCCCGTCATTGATAAAGACGAACTCCCTATACAATATGGCGGGACTGCAGACAATTTCTGATTATATATGCCAATTTTTTTGTGTCACGATACAACATATGTGAAGGAATAGAAACCACAAACCCCAAAATAAGAGTGAAAGGAAATCGTCGAAGGTCATTATCATTATGTAAGTCAAAGTAAATGGCACTGTACTCAACATACGCTGCAAGTTCTCCGGCAGTAGTACCCAGCGTAGAGAGAAGCCGAAGACCAGCTTACTCTTCACCGCCGACACTGCTGTCACTAGCAACCGTAGTCGCATATTCGTGTTTCACTCCGTCCCAACCTTCAAACCAAGATGGGGGTCGACTACCAGGTGCCCAGCGTTTCCAGCGTGGGGTAGTGACATGTGACGAGTGTAGAGAAGGGTTACTGAGGGTCACCGGTCAGATATCAGCGGAGACTGGTCATCAAAGACATACTTGGCACGTAAAGTTGGTCCTAACGCAAGGCGAGCAAAATTGCTCGGGAACAACGGATTGCCGGGGACACGGTCGCCGATGGGATCATATGCACGCTCGCTCTCGCTGTCCCCAATCTCGGAAGACGCGGCATTGTAACCAAAGTCACGACACGCATACGAACTGTGTGAAGAAATGATCAGAAGGAAATCGTGTGTGGCTTCGAAAACGCTTCACCCTGACATGCGCCTCCCAAGACTGGTAACGGATCCATGAGAGCTCGTCCGCGACAGGCGACGGGTGAGCGGTAAGTGAGAAAGATCCGGACTGCGAAGTTCGACGCTGTCTCTCAGGCTCCCTGGCACATCCATGCTCATAGCTGGGCTTGGCGGATACGAAAGCATATGCGGTGTAGTTGTGGAAGTGGGAGTGACTGAGGACGTGCAAACACGAAGCCCGTGTATTTGCGCTTTGGGGTCATCTTCCGACTTGATGGGATCTAGATCAGCAGTGTCGACATCAGGTTCTTCTTCTTCCTCGTCTTCACGATCCTCAACGATATCTTGTAACACTTGATCGACTTGCAACTTTGAGGAAGACTGAGAAAGACCAGCCGGAAGACTCGACGGTGGTGGTGGGTTGCTTACTCCAGAAGCAGAGGGAGGAGAGTTGGAAGATGAGGTAACTAATATGGGTTCGATTACGAGAGACTGATCAGCAGAATCATCCGGAATGGGTTCATCTTGTGGGAGAGAAAGAGCAGACGCGCTATCTGCAGTGTCGATGAAATGACTGGTATCCAAGTCTTCTAGTTCCAATTCAGGTGGGACGCCCAGAGCTCCTTTCAGTCGTTCCCAGATGAGCTCTGAATGAGCGAGAACACATTCTCTGGCTTTTTTCACCCACATGGCGTCATTGGCTGAAGTTCGATCAACCTCGATCAGCCATCGACGCAAAGTATGGAAAGTCCACTGAGCTGGGGAAATGGTGAACGGATCCTGTATCTCAGACGGTGGTGGCTGAGTTGGGAATGTCTGTGCTAGGAGAGAAAATAGCTTCTTCGTTGGTGGGATTGAGAGCAATTGAGCTGTTTCTGAAACCCTGTCGACAAAAGGAAGGTAGACGTCATCTGGGAGAAGGGTGAATGTTGCTGGGGATGTCGCCGCAACATCAGAGTTGCTCGCATTGGACATGGTTTGACCAGGTACGTAGCGAGGAACAGATGCCTGACGAGCGAGGTCGACAAGCTGCTCTGGTGAGAGATTTGGCTTTGAGAAGTTGGATCCACCGGATGCCGAGTGCCGACGAGCGAATTGAGGAGAACTCGGTCTGAGGCGTGGAGAGGATGATGGACTGGAACCAGCTGCTCTGGAAGAGAAAGCCTGCGGACTGGAGGGTTGGGTAGGAGAAACCGGGGAGAAAGACGAGAAAGCGAAGCTGAGTCTGTTGTTATCTGCGGGTGAGGAAGAAGAGGCATTGGTACTGCGGCGGAGGGATCTGCGACTGAAGATGGGGGAAGAGAGAGCATCGGACGGGGGAGTCACAGAGGCAGATGCGGGGTCGACGACACGGACGATGGTCAATGTGGAAGAAGTTGATCGATTTGGATCATAATTGACTGCTGCGTTCTTTCCGAGCGGGTCTGGCGCGCTCACAGATCCACGCCTCACAGAGAGTCGCTTCGATGACATGGTCAGCGTAAGTATAAGTGCCACAACGCTTTATGTATTACCCCTCTTGCCAATCAAGGTAACTTCCTGATTCAGCTGCGTAATTTGGGTCTTGTCACAAGTCACAGCCCCTGTCTCGGCAGACGCCGACGTACTGTACAGTACCACTTTCAGCCACAGCTGGTATTGACGCAACTAGATCAGCCAACTACAAGTCGATAATGGCCCAACGCGTTACCCTCCGCAAACGCACGCCCTACAACACCACTTCAAACCGCCGTCGCATCGTAAAGACTCCAGGCGGGAGACTTGTCTATCACCATCTCAAAAAACCGCCTACCCAGCCCAAATGTGGTGATTGTGGGATTGGATTGCCTGGTGTATGCCGAATGCTTTTGCTGGGCCGTAATCGATGCACTCATATACGTCTGTAGATTCCTGCGCTTCGGCCGCGCCAGTATGCCACCGTTTCGAAACGCATAAAGTCCGTTCGTCGAGCCTACGGAGGGTCACGGTGCGGCGACTGCGTAAAGTCACGGTATATTCCTTTCTATCTCCCTTCTTTTTCCATGTTTCATGATTTGCTACAGTATCCTGCGTGCGTTCCTGGTAGAGGAAGCTAAAATCGTGAAGAGAGTCATCAAAAGCCAGAAGACTGCTCGGAAGTGATCTCCGCAGAGGATCGGGAGCTGTTACTTACCATTGTGTTTTTCTTTACGATCCACGATCCCTTATTGCATCCATGTAAAAGCCCTTCATAAGCCAATCCATGACAGCCGTGGCCTATGCTTCCCTCGGGATACCGACAGATCTTGACATGGTCCACTCTCACATCCGTTTGGATCGACGTCAAATCTCGTTCATCTTCGTAGCAGAATTCGTCTGGTCGGGCAACGAAAGAGCTAAGCGTACAAATAGCAACTATGCTAGTCTCGGGTCCATTCAATTGTGCAATAGTCCTCAACGAATCTATGGGTTGATATAAAACTGGACACTGTAGCTTTTTCATCCGCATAAATATCCGGTTCCTGTTCTAAGCAGACACGTGCGTTTCATGTATCAATGTGACCCCTGTGACCCCGGAAAGATGAGATGAGGTAAACGCAAGGGAGACCGTCTCGTTCGGGGGGGAATCGATTGAAGGAGGGGGGGATGGGTATGGGTCTACAGGTGATACGACTCCTGGTCGTTTGGTAAAGGTCGACGGTAAAGTCAGCGGAGGAATACGGCCGGAAAGTTTCCTTTCCAAAGGGCTCCTGATCAGATTGGGCGGCTGTAGTTGCACACCGTCAGACGGTGAGGGCGGACGGTGAGGTCGTGATTGCACCGCAGTTGTAGACGACACCACGGATTTTCCCAACGATTTGGGCGACGGCGGAGCATTACCGCTCAACAACTGCTCCTCCACGCGGTTCGAAGGAAGTATCAAGTCACGCGCGGCTTCTACCCTCTTCATCTTAATCTCCCCCTTTTCTACATCGGTCTTGGAGGCATTGTACATGTATAGGCCAACGAACGTCAACCCGATCCCAAGGCCTTGAATAGGGTGGACACTCTGCTTAAACCATAAGATTGCCATGCATATGACCCATATCCGTTTGACCAAAGAGGCGATGGAATAAGTGACTGGAGAGGTGGATGATAGGATCACGAATGCAATGATGCTCTGGGCAAAGTGTACAAGGCCATTAAGCGTGAAGTAGTATGTGAGGTGTTGGATGGAGATGTGACCCTGATTAGAATGGACAAGATGTGTCGGGTTATCGAGAGCAGCGAGGAAGCGTGGAAGGTCTGTGGAACTCCAGAGGGGTACCATGAGAATGAATGCCGCGCTCGATGAATAGAACAGTAGATTAACTTTATCGAGTCGATGCGAGGACGCTTGCGACCCAGACGGAACGACTTTCTTGAAAAATATGTTCGAGCTGACAAAAATAAGGGCAGAACCAAAGGCACACAGCACCCCAAATGGACTAGATGCGGAGGTATCGAACGTGGATGCAAGCATAACACCGATAATCAATGGAAGAAGCGATATATAGGTCTTTGGAGAATATTTGACCCCAAAGAGAAGTGCATATGCGGCGACGGTAAATAGCGGTGATAACGCCTTTGGCCATATTAGACTAATGAAGGGGCAGGAAAAAGAAGACAAGACACACTTTAATGGTGTGCACGGTGCTAACGTGAATTCTGGAGATTGCCATGCTAGAGAACATGTGGCCACCGACTTGGAAAGCACCCATGGGCAAGGTCGCCCTCAATATAGCGACGGTTGGGGGACGTATCCTGCTGAAATTGATCGCCGGAGTCATGATAAGAAGGCAGCAGCCAGCAACAAAACCAAATTGGACGATGGTGAGTGTGACTGGGTAACGAAACTGTTCGAGGATTGCTTTCCCTGTGTTCGAGGACAAGGCAGACGTTGTATACCATAGTACACACAACATAAGAAAGCGGGCAGCAGAGGAAATGGAGGGTGTTGCTGCAGAGGTTAAAGGACCCCGAGGGCGACGGACGAATGACGGAGGAAGGTGTCGTGCTTCCGATGCGAGTGGCCTGCGGTGCAAAAACTTCTTGATGCTTTCCGAGATCGATGAAAAAGAGTAGGAGGATTGCTGTTTTGGCTGGATGCTGCAAGCACCTTGCGACATAGACAGTGGTCCTTCCGAGGGATTGCTGGCCGGCCAAACATGCCTGGAGTTCGTAAGATCATCATGATGGTATTCTTTATGTGGGAGATATCTGGCGGAGTCAGTATCAATGCGACTTTTTTGCATCCCACAAGGAAAGAACGAGGGGCTGGTAGAGAGTGGAAAAGAGGCGGCCGCCGTGCCTTGCAGTGAAAGAACTTGCCGACGCCAAACTCGTAACTACGACTTCGTTGTATATTTCCACAGCCACATCAATCAAGATCACGTGCTACAAAAGGCCTACCCTAAACTTTCCCAACGCAGTGCAATCGAATGGCGACTTACCCCATCGTTGATATCAAGGTCGTTGCCATCGCCGTCGTCTCCTCAAGAAATCTATCATGGTTAGTCGTATGTCCTCTAGTATCCTTGGGCACACGCCGGGAGTCATTATTCCTTACCCCTTGTCATTGGGATGGGTGGATGCTGACCACCTTGTCGGGATGGAACCAATACAAGCTCGCTATGTTGTCCGGAATCTGACCCGTTGTCCCATCTCGTAGGGCCGTGGACCAAAAAAGCACTTGAAGCGTCTCGCCGCTCCATCATCATGGATGCTTGACAAACTGAGCGGTACCTACGTGAGGAACCTCACTCGATCTATGCTACTTTGAAGCTTAAACATAGATTGCAAGGCCCCTCGCCCGTCCCCTGGTCCCCACAAATTGCGCGAATCCCTCCCCCTTACCATCTTCCTCAGGAACAGGCTCAAGTACGCTCTGACCGGACGCGAAGTCATCACAATCGTCAACCAACGTCTCATTAAAGTCGATGGAAAAGTGCGCACCGACGCTACCTATCCCACTGGCTTCATGGGTGAGAGACTTCGCCCTATCACTCAAACAGTACATTCATATATAAGCAGACACTGTCTCGATCGAAAAGTCTGGCGAACATTTCCGTTTGCTGTATGACGTGAAGGGTCGTTTCACTATTCACCGCATCACTCCCGAGGAGGCTAGCTACAAACTTCTCAAGGTCCGCAAAGTAGCCATCGGCGCCAAGGGTGTCCCTCACATCGTCACGCACGACGGTCGCACCATCCGATACCCGGATCCAGCCATCAAGGTCAACGACACTGTGAAGTTTGACCTTGAGCAAGGCAAAATCATCGACTTTGTTCCTTTCGATACTGGCAACATCGTCATGATCACTGGTGGTCGTAACATGGGTCGTGCGGGTGTCATTGTTCATCGTGAAAAGCACGTGGGAGGTTTCGACATTGTCCATGTCAAGGATTCTCTCGATCGTACATTCGCCACACGGTACGTGATACTATATATCTCGGTCGCCAATGATTTTCAACTAGTACAATACAGTATTTCCAACATCTTTGTCATCGGCCAAGGCACCAAACCTTGGATATCGTTGCCAAAAGGAAAGGGAACTAAACTCACAATTTCTGAGGAGAGAGACCTCCGGAGGAGACGCGCTGCCGATCAATAGATGCCCCTCACCATTGGTTCTGCACGGTTCTGTTCATGTATGTACCTCCATGCGCATGCTCTTTGCAACGACAAAAAATGTACCTGAACACATGATGCATATGAGTAATACTGGCAATGACGTTCTTCTCGTTCCTCGTTCCTTTCATGCTTGATCATATAAAACGTCGAGATTATTATTCACATTACCAGTAATCGGCTGATCTAGGTTCTACGAAAGACAATTTAGTGACCCTTTTCTCTGACTCCCATCGTTTAAACCACTTGGCCATTTTGGCCCTCGAAGTAGGGCTGCCCACATTCACTGTAGGAATCATTCTGCCCCAATCACATGACACTGCAAAGCAGGTGAGCTCAAAAAACGAGCTGTGCTCCGAGTAAGGCACCCCGAATATTTGGACGTTATATGAAGACTTTTGCGAGGGCTGGAGATCCGTGTAGGAGAAATGTCGTGACTGGCCACGGGAGATGATGGACTGTATCGAGGCATTTGGACTACTGACGCTGCCGGATGGTGGAGAGTAACTGTGAAAGAAGTCAGCCAAAGGATAATTATTAACAAAATGCTGAAAAACCCACGTCCACCCTGTCGGCCGGAACCCAACAATTCTCGAAAACGTTCCCTTGAATCTCTGAAGATATGACCTGAGGTTATCTGATGTGATTGCACCCAACGGCAATATGTGTACGTTTGCTTCGGCAGGGTCTGCAGTGAGCAGCGCTTGGAGCTCTTGATCCGTCTGGCATCGCAGTATAGCAGACTTGCGCGGGTCACAGTAGATTTTGGTCCCCAGAGTTTGGGCAATGGCTTCCATACGTGCAAAGATTCCCTCAGACCCAACTCGGACGACAAAATCGGCATATGCCCACCTTTGACTATGCGTTCCTTGCCTATTGAATATGTCCTGGGAGCGAAGTCAGTCGTGGGTCAAAACGGAAAACAATTCACCCACCCTACTATCACGAGAGTGCGCTCCTGCAACATCTGATAATCCCTCTCTGAGGAGGTGGAAGACTTCATCCAAGTATCTATCGTAGAATTTCGGATTACTTGACCGTCGGGGTTGTCTCCAACCCTTCCCACTATCAGTCTCCTGGCTAATTCTGCACAAGCAGAAATGACTAGTGGCTGGGGCGAGAATGTATACTATCCAGCCTGTTAGGTCTTTGACGGCCGAAGGGAGTATCGTGACAAACCTTCGGATTGAGGTATGTGGTGTCTAGGTAGATAAGGTCGATATGCTTTCCTTTGACCGCAGGGTGGAGGACATGACGGGGTGATGCGCGGAAGTCTCCACAATGCAGATAACGAAAGATTGTTGGAGAACCTATGAACGAGGACTTGAATGTGCTATCGCCAGCATCCACTGTTCGTTGCCCTTCGAATAAGAAAAGGCAAGAACCTGGGCAGTGATTGGCTTCGATCAGCGTCACGGTCACCCCTCCGGTATCAGGTACTATAGTCGGCGTGTCCAATGATAATGGATGGATCCACCTAGGATCTACAGCTAGCATGTGTATAATCAAGCTGGCAGTTTCCTCTGCAAAAGGATTAGCACTTGCTTCACAGATTGCTCGTGCAATGACCTGAACAATAAATAGGACCACTTTTCCACTTGGACCCGAGATTAGTGTAGTGGTCGGAATGCGCGTGACTATCAGGGTCCAGTCAGTATTGGCATACGAATGAAGGCGCGGGTCGAACAAACGTTAGAAGATACGCTGTGACACCAGGAATGGTACCATAGCAGAACGCATCCACTGCGATTGGCATTCCTTGTAATACCTTGTAAAACGGAGCTTTTCTGCGGTTTCCGCGGGTAGGCCGCAAATCGCAACTGGCGGCGGCATCTGCCTCTACCCAGTGATCATCTTCCTTGTGCGAATTCATTAACACACTATATAGATCGTCTCTTTGACCTTTGACGAGTGTGTCTGTACTAGCACTGTTAAACCTCGCGAGGGGTTGGGTTGAAGTACATTCATGAGTAACAAAGCTGTCGTTTTGCGAGGTCTTGTCGAGACATTGATTGACATGGGTTTGAACTTCCTAGTCGAGGCACAACGACTATCAGAGAACTGACATGAAAAAAACCTAGATGCCATGCTCACAAGAACCAGCACTCCTGTCAAATTTTCTCCGCACACCGGACAAAAGCATTGTTCGTCAGTATATCCCCCCTCAGCCTCACCGATTTCGACGGAATTATCTAGTGCCATGAGTTCATCGTCTCCAGCTGCCCATTCTCCGATGGAGAACTCGGTTGCGGTGTTATCCGTACTCGTTGACACACCAGGTACATTTTCGCGCGAGACTGAAGCAGCTTGACTCCTCTCAGTTAGTGATAGCCGGTTTCCTACAATGTGTAGGATTAAATGAGACCCATTCCAACTGCCCAGAAAGCCCAGAAACACGAACCGGCGGGAGCTAGCTTCAACAAAGGAACCAAAGGACTAGACATGGACTCTGATGGGTCTGGTTGAGTCGCATTTGACAGTGATTGCCGTCCATTTCTGGGAGCCTCCCTTGCACACGAAATATTGACAGGCCCCAACAGCTCTGATGGCAGACCAAATTCAAAGGCATTGCTGTTTTCGAGTGCTGCAGCGGACGTGGTTGCAACCAGGGATCGAGACACGTCAGAAACCGCGGTCCTGGAGTTCATCTGAGCGCGTCCTTCTGCCTTCTCCCCGTCGTCACTGTCGGAATCAATGACAATGATTTCGTTTGAAACCACATTCCGGGTGTGTTGGATACTAGGCGCCAATTGTTGTGACGTTCTCACTCTTGCCCGTTTTGTTGCGTCAGCACCGGAGAAAAAGTCCAACAGCGTACGGTTTGGTGAAGGTTCTTTGCGTTTTCTCGTGGATGGCCCCATATTGATTTCAAGAGAGAGCGGTGCGGCCGCGCCACTTGAAGCTTGGATCCAATCAGAGCTCTCAAAACTTGAGTGAGAAAGGAAGTCACATGAGGGTACTGTTTTCTGGGACTGATTCAAAGGTTATTACCCGGGCAGCCTCTGGCTCGGCTCTGGCATGCAGATACTGGTTAGTTTATGTGCCCAACATTGTGACCAGTGTCACATGTGTAAACCATTACATAAATAACATAGTGTCTGTGGGATAATGTTGCTGACTAATCAGGATCCCACATACTATAATATCAGTGGCACCGTACAAGCACCATGCAGTCGATCGTACGTTTTTTCAGTACTGTTGTGTCGAAAACAAATCACTAGAGACATCGTATTCCATTGCCACCCATGATACCTTCACTCTCCCGTGCTTCCCCTGTGGCGCGGTGCCCCGGGCTTCTCCGAGGTAATACCCATTTGCCAATTTTTTTTCAAGATAACACCCAAACCCACGTGTAAACTTCTCCAGTTCCCCGAACTTATCGTCGGCCAGAGGGCTACTTAAGGGCAAGCACTGTATGTATCATTTCACTTGAGCGTCTCCTTTGTCTTTCTTGACATTTGTCATTCGGTCCCAGAATCAATTCCCTTCCCAGTCGGTCTGTCATCATATAACCATGTTTTCGTCTATAATATAGATCACATCTGATTCTCGCCAACTGTCCACCCATGTGCCTCCGAAGTCTGTTAATACCAGCGCTGTTCTTCATAGGACGTCGTGGACACCGCCTGTCGCAATCCGCGCTGAGGGTGTCTATGTCGAACTTGCCGATGGACGTCGACTGATCGATGGGATCGGAGGGGCGGCCGTTTCGTGCCTTGGTGCTAGCCATCCAAAGGTTATCGCTGCCATCAAACAGCAACTTGATACCCTTCCCTGTCCGTCCGTTTCAACAGTATTTGTGCTAGCATGACTGATGCCCACTTGGTATCTGATAGATGTGTACAATATGCAACTGTCCAGCAATTCTGCAGAGGATCTCGCAAAGTTCCTCGTCGAGTCTAGCGACGGAGCGTTTGAACGGGCGGTGTACGCCTCCGGGGGCAAGTATTACTCCCAAGGAAATAGAATGTGGTTTTCAACAAATATTCTATTATCACAGGTTCTGAGGCCATGGAAGGCGTAATCAAGCTTGCAAAACAGGTCAGTGTCGAGTCTTTGGTTATTTATTACATACTTGATGTAGGGTTGCTGCAGTATTTCGTCGAAATCGGACAACCGGCCAGAAGGAATTTTATTGCCCGTCAACTGTCGTTCCATGGCAATACTCTTAGCACCTTGTCGCTTGCCTATCATCCGGCGCGGCGTGCACCTTATGCAAATATTCTAGACAACGAGCATTTCCATCATGTTTCCCCGGCATATGCAAGGCGCTTTCAAAAACCAGACGAAACGGAAGAACAGTATGTCGAGCGCCTCCGACAAGAATTAGAAGACAAGTTCATCGAACTTGGCCCGGAAACCGTCATCGGTTGTGAGTTGTTCCCTTAGATCGGGTCACATCATCCCTCAATAAATTCAAGTTGCTGCAGAGACGGTTGTTGGTGCCACCACCGGTGTCGTAGGTGCCCCAAAGGGATATTTCGCAGCAATGAAGTCTGTTTGTGAGAAGTACGGAGCCTTGTTTATCCTAGACGAGGTCATGTCTGGGATGGGCAGTAAGCCGATCTCTCCTGCACAGTGAATAGCCCCATTACCTCCATTTCTAGGAATGGGCTCCCTACACGCATGGCAAAGCGTTGGAGATGGGGCGGCCCCGGATATACAGGCAGTTGCCAAAGGTCTGGGTGGAGGGTACGTCAGTATATATCCGAGATATGTCGCCTGACGGAGAGCCATACAGATATGCATCTATCGGAGCAATTCTTTTATCCCCTAAAGTCACAAGAGGTATACAAAGTGGATCAGGTTTCTTCAAACATGGACACACCTATCAGGTGCGCATTTTTTGTTTGTGACACAGTGCCATCTCATATTTCATTTAGGCACATCCATTGGCCTGCGCAGCATCCTTGGCAGTACAAAGGGCCATTGTAGAGGAGAATTTGCTCCCAAATGTCGTGCAGAATGGCGAACTGATGGAGAAGCTTCTTCACGAGGGACTATCGGCGGAAGGAGCAGTAGCCAAACCGTTTACATTCGACATTCGAGGTCGTGGCGCATTTTGGGGCATCGAGTTCGATTTCTCAGGCCCCGAAGCAGCAAAGCTTGACTTCAAGGGACAAACATTTGCTATGCTTGTCCAAGAACGCTGTCTCGAGCATGGCCTCATCGCCATGGGCATGAATGGAGGCGCCTCCCTTGATGGTTCTAAAGGCGATCATCTTATGCTGGGTCCCGCCTATAATGCTACGACGATGGAGATTGAGAGGATTGTCGAGATATTGGTCAAGAGCGTAGGCGAGATTTTGAGGGAATCATTCGTGTAACAAGACCCGAAATGCTGACGGAGTCAGACTTGTATTTTTGTTGATAATGTGGTACTGCGCCACTAGCTTTTGGGAATTTCCCACGCTGTGCTTATGTTGTGGGCCAAAGTAATCCTAAGTACTTCAATTAGCACGCTCACTGTACGACAGCCTCCTGTCCTTTTTCCTCAACCGCGACCTTGTCTTAGACTTCTATTTAGCTCGCTGAATCGATGGCTGGGGGTATGCTCTAAATGGACTTCCAACCTATCCATCAACAAGCGGCCACAAGCTCCAGTACCTCCCAGCTACCCCAATCAGAATCAGTTCCACTTCCATCCACTTCCACTTCAACCACTGTCCCAGAATTAAGATCGCTACGCTCCAGTGCTAGAGTCAAGGCTGCCAAGCAGAAGGAGAAGGAACGCGAACAAGCAAGAGACAAGGACGGCGACGCAGTGGAGCAATCAACTCCACCCTCGGAAAACACCTGTGCACTCAGCAAATCAACAACAACTTCAAAGAACAAGCGATCCCGTGAAGCTAGTTCAGGAAAGGGAAAAGCAAAGGACTCTCCTGACGATTCCATCCGAACTTCTAAAAGGTGTGTCATCCTGTGAATCTTCCGACGGTATTGCGTCTGACGCTCGTCATCTGCCACCGTTTCAGGGCAAGGAGAGCCACTTTCCCATCAACCTCAACCTCATCTCTCACCATCAACGAACCAACCAAGGACCGGAAGGGCAAGAAGCGTGCTGCGCCTGAAGC
This sequence comes from Leccinum rimulosum, assembly GCA_038091395.1. NCBI lineage: Eukaryota > Fungi > Basidiomycota > Agaricomycetes > Boletales > Boletaceae > Leccinum > Leccinum rimulosum. Next base: position 16,325 of record JBBPOJ010000984.1, read on the forward strand.
TGATTCTGAAGAAGAACGGGACACTGCAGCTGCATTGTCATCTACCAAACGTACCAGAACCACTGCTTATTCCTTGAGATCCCGCGCCGGTCCCTCGACCTCGATCTCTGCACCAATGCCGAAAAAGTCTAGGTGGGCATGATCTTCTCACGTAAGGTCTATGTTAAGACTATGCTTCTAGGTCTTCTCCGACCAAAAGCAAAGTGGCCGTCAAGGCAAAGACTGCCGCCACTGCCAGTACATCTAGAGCTCATGATGAAGACGTCGATATGGCTGACGCCGAAATGATCAAGTGTGAAGAGCCCTCTCAGGAAGATCGGGGGGAGAGTTATGCCGATGAGGACGACGACGCAGATGATCGTGAAGATAAACCTCCACCCATCGAGAATGATACTGATGATGGTGGAGACGATGAGATGCGGTCTCCGACAGGGGCTCCTCGAGCATTCGGTGGTCTGGATGAAACGGCCGCGATGGCGATTTTTGGTGACTATCGACACCATGGATCGTATATGGTATCCCTTGCAGGGCGGCTCAAAACTATGTTGAACAATATCAAGTCTACAGCCAGTCCAACCACCCGTCTTGTAACCTTACAGGAGTTGAGCGAGCTCCTTTCTATTTCTACCGAAGACACTCTGGCAGGATCGTTCCAGGTCGAAGAGTTCGTGCGTGAGCTTGTCAAGATTTTGGGAGGACGAGGCGTGAATGAAGATGAAGACGACGATGGAGCCGATGACGAAGACCAAGATCCGGATGCTGCTCTTGCCGCAGCCTTGGCAATGAGCTCTGGGGGAAATTATCAGGGGGACGACAACCTCGAGGCTCAAATGCTTGCTTGTAGATGCCTCGCTAATCTCATGGAGGCTCTCCCGGGAGTGGCTCATACTGTAGTTTACCATGGAGCCATCCCCGTTCTCTGCAGCAAGCTGATAGAGATATCTTATATCGACCTTGCCGAGCAAACCCTCAGCGTACGTCGGGCTTCATTAAGCATTTTATTATTCCTGACAATATCATCACAGACGCTGGAAAAAATCTCGGAAGAGTTCCCAAGCTCCATCGTTCGTGAAAATGGACTGGCAGCTTTGCTGAATTATCTTGATTTCTTCTCCATCGCCGTTCAAAGAACCGCACTTCAAGCTTCTGCAAATTGTTGCAGGAATATCTCCTCTGATCATTATCCCATGGTCCTTGGGGTCTGGCCGATAATTCGCAACTGCTTGGGGTACTCTGATCAAAGGCTAGTTGAGTTCGCTTGTCTCTGTGTTATCCGAACCATCGATTCCTATCATCGCGCATCCACGGAGAATCTCGAGAACCTTTTGG
>JBBPOJ010000985.1:0-17651 GCA_038091395.1 Leccinum rimulosum
CTGGGTAAGCGTCCGTCATCAGTTTCGTGCGGATCATGCTAATTGTCCTTGTCCCCTCAGCTCATTGTGACAGCGCGCATCGATTTTCTAAAGTTGCGCACGGTCTCGATGGATTGGGTTTCCACCGCCCGAGTCGAGGAAGTCAAGAAAGTCGTAAAGTTTTTAGAGCCTTGGATTCTGAATTTTGGGCTGCAAAGTGATGAGGATTCGGAAATCCAGTCACAACGTGCTGAAGGACTTGCTTTCATGCTGCGATACGGCCCGAGCCCTCTCCAGGATATTTGAGCAGTTTTTACAAGTAGCAAGTAGTACCACGAGCCTCGTCACATATCCGATCATCTAAGTTCATGAACCTAGTACGAGAGCCAATGGTATCTGGGCTGTCGACACTCTCGTTCAAGCGTTGCTGCCGATGCTTCTAACGCGTTTTGCAACATCCACTCGGAATCCTGTTGTGAACGAAATAAACTCATAAATTCACGACGAGCGTGGTTGCAGGAAGCAAATGCGATGACAACGGGCAACCAATCCTTATTTAACTTGAAGCTGACAATGTCATGAATATGTCGAGTTATCCAGTGACTTTGATTGTTGGCGATAATATCTATGCGACCACCTCGTTGAACACAAATGGTGAGCAAGGACGTGCAGGAGTCAGCTCACCCGAGACATGAATAACTTGAACTACTAATCGATAGACAATTAGTAGAGTGGGCGGAAGCCGTTAAGACATGTATGGTACCCCAAATCTATTAAGTCGAGTTGGTGAGCATGGCCGAGGCGGCGGTCGAGGGAGAGCGAATATACGTACCACACTGGCAATAGTACCAATGACAAATCCTACTACTACTGGCTCTTCGTGTATGGCTTGATGTTGCTGTACGAGCAAACTCTACAAAACGCAATGTATACGAAATCTTGGCGAGTCTCACCTGTTCACATCGCATAATACGAACCAGCAAAGCCGCCCCCTCGATATCGATAATAGTGAGGCCCTCCCGGGCCGGGCGGTCCCTGGACCCCGGAAGTATACGTGAAAGTTGGTCGATGCACATTGGAGAGACATCATGCATATAGTACTAGCTTGACACCAGCGCCTGGATATTGTATTTTACTACAGGACTCCTTTCGCTGACAACCACTCCCCGTCTATTAAACGAACAACTGTCCCGAAATAGTCTAAGACTCGAGGCAGGACTGTGACCAAGGTAACGAAGGAAAACAAAGGGGCAGGTTATCTGATGTGGTAGTATTTTAGTATTTCAGTATCCAGACCTATTCAAGTTAGCACGAGGGGGTCCATACCATTCATGGATTGTGAAAGCTCCTACAGGAGGGATGGAACGATAAGTGGTCAAATGACCTTGCGAGATGCTAAACGGATGACTTACGTTCGTGATTGCGTCGCATCGATCTCATCGTCAACTCGCAGCGTCAGCGAAGAAAGGCATACCTTGACCTTGATCTCGGATTTCCAAATCTTGCACAAAATGCTGCCACAGAACTCCGACTTCCCGAGTGAAAGGCAACCGTCTCATTATGCCTGCCAGTGCAAGCACAAGTGCTCGGGGCTGCTCCGTAGCAATCTGTGCGGATAACACGGACGTCGTACATGGACACGCCATATGATACGGGCCGGCCAGAAAACTTGAGAAGCCGAGCTTTTGGGAAAACCTGCGAACACAAGAGAGATTGGATAAAATCTTGAGTTGGTACTGTTATTATAGGAAAGATTCGGTCAACTCTCCGTCGATCTGGAGCTGTACAGCGAAAAATTGTGTCAGCGAGAGAGATAAAAACAAGTTGTGAACTTACTTGACCACTCGAAGAGAGATGGCCAAACACGACACAGAACATATGGAAATGGAGCAGATACTAGAGAGCCTGCCAGTGGCAGTACTGGGACTCCGAGTGAGTCGGCTCTCCGGAGCCTGAGTTATGTCACGCTTGTTCCCACATTCAAGTTCAAGTTCGTGGTACTAGTAGAGCGGCATAGTAGCCGCCAGCCTGAGACCGACGACTTGAGAAATGGTCACCGGCCGTCCCATTTGATTGCACTAACGAGTTCTGAGCCTGTCACCTCAGTTCTCTAGACCACCTGCCAACTTGAACATCTGTTCTCCAATCCGAAATGTGTGTTCTTTTAAAATTCAAGTAAACGGAGACTCAGAATTTCGCTTTACAGAGACTCTTTCGACATATCATCATCGCCGATCAGCCTTGCTAGTAGGGATTAATTGCAATTTCATTTGACAACATCGATCGCAGACACAAGCAAGCTCCCAACACCCCCTGCTCCCGCCTGGCCCTACTAAGCCACTTCCTTTCTTCGGGGACTTGCTGGACATAAAGAGAGATGCGCCCTTCCCCACTTATACGGCATGAGCCAAAAGTATAGTGCGTCTGTTTCTCTACTTATCACTGGTACTTACGTCCCGAATGAGACGCTGACGCCGGATCATACATATCGGAACAGACGACATCGTCTATATGCGCGCCCTGCGCTCACAGATGATCTTCTTGAACTCCGAAGAAGTCGCGATCTCGTTGCTCGAAAAGCGCTCACAGAAGTACTCTGATAGATCTGGGTCTCCGGGCTCTCCTCTCGGACCTGTGAGTTTCGCTCCTACCTTGCTTTTCACGCTGCTGGATCAACGCAGACTACAGGTTCGGCTGGGAATGGGTGACGATCGACGCGTACTACGGACTGGTGTTCAGGCTATACCAACGACTCTTGTGCCAATTCTTTGACACTCAGGCCGTGCTGGCTCAACGCCCAAAACAACGTAGTAAGATGATAGTGCAGTGCGAGAAACGCTCGAAAAAGTACTCTGGATCGACCCGTATTGTCACTCGCAGACACGTGCCTTAGTATTGGAGTCTCGACTCGGCATGTTCTGAACATGCGACTGCTCGCTGCTCTTTCTGAATGCTGATGCTGGCGCAAACAGAATGGGCTACTTCTCTCGCGCGGTACGTGCCACGGTTCAGGTTGCATCGACGGTTGTTGCACCAGATCTTTCACACACAAGCAGCGTTGACATATCATACAAGACAACTACAGAAGGCGTATGAGATGTTGACGTATATCTTGGATGATCCGACGCGCTACGCGGAGCACTTAACCGCGCGAGTCTTTATCAAATACTGGGAAACTATCACTCCACAGTGGGTGCTCGATCTGTCTATTTACAGGTTCCCTGCAGCTGTAGTCATGGAGGTAACGTACGGATACGACATGAATGAGCCGGAGACATTCGTGACTTCCATGCAACGAGCATCAGCCATATTTCTCCTTGTAGCCACACCTGAAATGTCTGCACTTTGCGCTGTGTTTCCGTTCAGTGAGTTATCGCCGTCCAACCTGGTGCTTGTTAATGGTCTACTCATGTCTACATAATATAGTAATGGTTCAAACCCATGTATGCGAAGACCGAAAGGGAGTAGAAAAAGCGAAAAGACGCTTTGGCACAGATCCCTATGTGGCAGTATATGACCGATTTCGCCTCCTTCGATGCAACACGATATTATGGCATGGTGTACTATGGTTGACGGGAAGGGGGTGGAACTAATTACAGAACGGGGGGGCAGGGGTGGCTCATTGTCCGACGAGCAACTTTTATTTGAGCAGTGGAATGGCAAAGGTTGATATGTTGTTGGATCATGGCGTCAAGGTACTGTGTACAGTCCCTTTCCGCGTTTTTGGCATGGATCGTCCATTCTTGTTTATTTATTTATTATTCATGGCAGGTTGGTCTTGGCACGGATGTTGGCGGTGGGTATAATCCCTCGATCTTCTATACGATTCAAATGGCCAGTACGACGTCCAAGATGGTCGCCGTCCAAGCTGAATTAGACGAAGAGCGTCGTCAGCAGAGGGCGCGAGCGCAATCGCTGCAAACGTGGCAGACACTCGAGGGACGTACACGAAGACTCCGAATCCGATTCGGATTATGAGGATGAGGGTGAAGGTAAAGGCGAAGAAGCCGATGTAGTGGATCACCGTGAGCACCACAGAAATGGCGACCACTGGCACCATGATCACAATGACATGACCAGTACCATGACGACTGCACTGACGAGGGTGCTGCAGCCATCCGCTGCTTTTTCAATGTAGGAATGTACCGAGAGACGAAGGGATCATGGAAAGCTGCCAGCGTTGATGTATGCGAGTCGTTTTGACTTGTTGTCTCCTCACGGACAAGTGATTTATTAGATGATATACGTACTTATCTTCGCTTCGCTGGTTTCTCTACTAGTTTACAAGTCTGAAGAGACTTCGAATCGTCGTAGACGACGTTGCATGAACTACAAGACTTCCGCATCTGCCAAATGATTAGAATTCGAATCCCGACTCCCACGAAGTGGTTGGGTTTGAAATGTCCAGCAAAACACGTCTCACGGTGTCCACGTGCCTGTTTTACTAACTTACTTAGTCTTCACTTGGTTTTCACTATCGCAGGCGGTATACGATCGTGGGACCCAGGGCCTTCACGACCACAATTGGGCCGAGTCTAATTAATAAGGGGGATCAATGAAGACCATACGAATGTGCAGTAGCCTACCGCGTCGCATCACCTTGCTTGACAGGGTTTCTCTCGGGTGTAAAGAAAGTGCAACCCCGTGGTAAAGACTAAGAGAGACGGAGTTGTAAGTCTGCATATATGCGATTTTCTCTTGCTAATCGTGTACTTGAACATGAAAAGAGCGATTACAGGCGTACGTTCCGATGATAATGCAAAACTCAAAGAGCACATCGGATGTTACTACGTCTCTGCCAACGGGTGATGGCATCGTATCGTCACCCATCCATACCTGTTCAAAATTGCAATCTCATCCAGGTTTCGGTTTCGTCCATCTCGTTCTTTATGCCTCGTTTTCTTTGCCCAATAGACAACATAAAAGCCTATGATAAGAATCCCAAAGTCGTTCGTGCCATCGGCTTTTTGAATTCCAAACGTCCGCTGATATTGTCATCCAGCACTCAAAAGAAAATCTCGAACGGGTAGATCAGCGTCTCGTCGGACATCTTTCCTGCTGTATCTTGAAAGGGTAGATGAAAGGCGTCTTATACTTTTATTCGTTTGAGCTTACGTTTCACTACAAAAGGTCGTGCTTCACATATACAACGGTGCCTCGAGTGCTTTTGGTGAAGAGCGCTCCGACAGTCCCCGTATGCGTTGCCGTAGTGGTGCCCGGTCCACGGTCCAGTTTTGGTGGTCAACGACAAATCTGACAACACCCATCCCGCCGAGAAAACAGAAAAATGCCGTTTGCATTCCTCGTCGATTTGCAACGCAAGGTACGGTGATCCCTATCCCTCTCCGCGCCGTCCACGACTGACGCACACACACGCAGTTCACCGAACTCCCATCCTTCCTCGTCATCGGGGACTTCCCCGCCCGCATACGCCCTCCAAGGCACATTCTCGCCTACGATCGCCACGCTCATGCACACCTACAACACCTCCCCACCCATCGACCAAGTCGCGCGCGCCCAAGCCGAGCTCGACCACGTCAAAGACATCATGGTCAAGAACGTCGAGCAGATCCTCAGCCGCGGCGAGCGCATCGAGCTCCTCGTCGACAAGACAGACAACATGGCTACACAGGCCACCGCGTTCCGTCGCGGAGCGCGCGCCTCACGCAGGCAGATGTGGTGGCGAAATAGCAAGGTGCTCGGACTTTCGATCTTGGTCGTGTTGGTCCTCTTGTATGTCTTGGCCGCCCCTTGGCGGGCTTCCTCTTTGTTTTTCTATTGTCTTGAATTTATTTTCTTCCTCTACGAACTGTTTTTTTACTTGTAGCCTTTGGATAAAAACCTATGCTGTAGCTTATGCATGTGGCGCTCTCGTTGGCGATGATCCGTTACTACACGACACGTCCACGCGCAATCCACATGGCTGATATTACAACGGCAAAAGGTCGTTACATATAAGACAATGAGGGGACGGGAATCATACAGAGTACATACAACAACACGACTGAGACACCCGGCGAACCAACCCACATACACGACGGCACCACGCTTCCCAAATGTACAAAGGGCATCACAATTACGTTACATACCAGAGCTTACACAGACGGAAATGGATCATGAAAAAGGATGACGATGAGAGGGAAAGAGATATAGGAAGACAGTGAGGGGGTGTAAAGAAGGGAAACCCATTGCGTTCTAGATTGTCCCGACCAACCACATGCATATGCAAAGAAAAGTGAAGTGGAAAAAGAAGCAACGACGACGTAAATCCACGGCAGAATCACATCACCGCCTCAGCGGGAGCGGGTACGTGGGCATGGGCAGGGGGATGAGCATGAGCATGGTACGACGAAGTATGGGGGAGCATAGGGCCAGGACCAGGGGCAACTTTGGGCTTGCCACCACCTCCGATCGACCGGTGCCGCGTCAGATAATGCCCATCCATCGGCCCAACGACGACGTTCGTGGTGTCCTTGAGCGAGTTCGAAAACGAAAGCCCGCTAGCTTCGCGAAGCCGACGGCGTTCCTTCTCCATCCTCTCCTTTTCCAACTGCATCGCGACCTGGCTCGCTCGCACCAGCGGCTTGCGGTGGTCGGGCGCAACCCCACCATCGTCCAGGTGATGCGCAGTCGTCGACGTTCCATATAGCGACGTAGACGCCGGGCGAGACGGCGTTGTCAGGCGCGACACGGGCCGCGGGAGCGTCGGCTCCGGGAGATCCGCGTGGGGTTGTTGTTGTTGTTGTTGCTGTTGCTGCATCAACATGTGCCCGTGAAGCGTTGACGAGGGTCTAGGGCTGTCAAGCAAATCGTAGAGTTTCGACACGAGTTGATCCTTAGTAGTCGCCGGCGCCGGCCCGGGTGCCATCTCCATCGAATCCTGTCGCTTCAGATCCGACATCTCGCGTGCAAAGCTGGCGCTGCTCTCCTTGGTCATCGGACGAGGACCCGAGGAATGGCGACGGCTCGGAGATGGGGCTCGACTACTACTCGTCATCACTACGTCCTCCCGTGGCTTGTAATTGGAGATCCCTGACGACGGCCAGTGATGATCAGCGGTAAACGATATAGCCATCGCACTCGACTGCCGAGACGGCGGGGTCCGGGAGGGGGGTATAGGTATTGGGTCAATCTTGGTCGTCGGAGGTTGGAGGTGCGGAGGGAATGGATACGCTACCGCGGTGGCGGCGGACACGCCAGAATCTTCAAGCTCGGACTCTGGCTCCGGTTCCTCTTGGATGGGCGATCTGGCACGCATGGCTTTCGCGATATCGTCCGGATCCGAGTCGTCCGCGAGAGCCATCAGGGAAGGCGCAGTCGAAGCCAGAGGAGCGGCGAACTCTTTAAGAGGGGAGAGATGAAAGTCGTAATTGTTGTCCTCCAGGAGTTTTCCTCTGGCCGTTGTCATCTCCTCTCGAGCAGACAACGCCGGATCTTCGCTGCTGGAGGAGGAACATTCTGGTTCGTTCCTGTAGAAATGGTGAAGCTCGATCGATCGGGGAGGCGGCGGCGAAATCATTGCTCCACTCGTACGCAATCGATCGAGTTGGTCACGCAAAGACCGTCATTCCTGGTTCACTGACTCCATCTAGAATGGGGTCTCAGGCTATGCAGAGTAAAAAGTGGACGTATCGACTTACTTGGCTAAAACCGAGATAAGCCATTCGTAACCGGAAATACATACCCTTTCCAAAAGCTGTTCATCTGGTCATAGTGTTCCCTCAAGCTCTTCTCGATGGCAAGCGCGGTGTCTTTCTCGTCACGACTCGTGCGTTCCAAGTCATCGTGCTTGAGCTGAACCGCCTCGAGGTCAGACGTTAATCGATCACGTATTTCGTCACGTGCAGCGTTGGCTTCGCGAAGTTGTTCGGCTTGCATGACCTGCTTCCTCTGCGCCTCCAACAGGTTGTTCAGCAAAAGACAACCTACCCTCACGGGCGTGCCGCATGAGCCGGTTTCCCTTAGGGAAAAGAAGCGGTGGGAAGATGACACACACCTGATTCCCGGGCAGCGACTTGTAGTAAGCCCTGCACTAGTCGATCAATCGATCACCCTCCGAATCTCGTTGACTTTGCCACCCTCCTTGACGATGCGTGCGATGTCGTCGAGCAGACGCTGAGACTCGTTGTCGATCTGGGGTGGGACTGCTTCTGCACTCATATCAGGATGTCGTTGCTGTTCGATACGTGATGGTGACGTCTCACGTCGCGCTGAAACGACCAGGAGAAGCATTCAACAAACAATCTCAGCTTATATCGTGCGTCTATGCCCATTTCGGACTCGCAGAAGACTGAAGACTCGCGCAGGTTGTTCTTCAGATTCTTCAATCAGAACACAGGACGGACTCTGTCTGTGTTGTTCTCCTCGCTGCTGTGGTTTTCGTCCTGACACACCCCATCGTCTGAGGCTGACTTCCATGCAAAATGCAACAGTCAAAACAGTAATGCACGGAGAGCGCGGCAGGAGTAGTGGCAAAGGCATTCAGAAACGGTATGGTGGGTATGTCTCAATGGACATGTCGCGGCCTTGATTTACTTATAAATCTCTCGAGAACATTACCGGCGGACCAATCTCGGAAATTAGGGATTTATTATGTTGTCGGTCTTGTCATGAAGTGCTATTTCCGTGTACGTCTCTATTTTACTCTCGCTCATCCATCCAGTATGCAATACGAAACCAGGTCAAATGTATATCAAACATTTTGCGAGCGCTGGAACGCGAACCCGGATATAACACCTCTCACCGCCTACCCCCGCTCACACCAAGTGTTGTCGCATCTGGGTGATGCCGACGCACCCCATGTTGCTAAGGTCGACTATTGACTGAAGGTTACCAATATTATCTCGGAATGCTGCTTCTTGAACGAAAGATTACGCAAAGGTAACATTTCTTCCGAACCTGTCCTACATCGCCTGTTCACCTTTTTGCCACAGGCAGAAGAACAGGAGCTCACGCTTCCATTCTACAATTATCGTATTCAGGAGCCCAGATATCAAGAGTAGTTAACCCGCTACCGTCTCATCACACGGGGAAAACGCTGAGATGAGCTTTGCAGACGAATCTTGACCTGCTGGATTCTGTTACCTATTTTGCGCGGTCACCTCCCATCCAGGACGCTGCTCGATCGTTAGGAACGGCGGCTCGATAAGCTGAACCTGTGGATCACGATAGAAGAAGTGCGTGAGCTGTGCATCCGGGGATCGTTCAGACGCGCGTACGTCTTTGCCCTTACGTTCACGTTTCTCTTTCTGTATTCGCGATGCTGAAACTAGGTTCGTAGATGGATTGCAAGCGACAAAAGTACGTGGATCCCCGTGAGTATATCCCACTCTTCTCTGCACATCTCCGGAACAGACGTTTCGATGGACGAGGCCGAGTGCTTCGTCGCAAACATGATCTACAAGGGATATATATCACACGAGAAGTAGATGGTCGTATTGGCAAGCACGAACGCGTTCCCTATGTCTCTGTGGGTGGTGGTCCTGATGGAGCCAAATAGACGGGCAGGCAGGCAGTTCCGTCATCCACTGGGTTTATACTGCGTTGGATAGCCATGCTTGCGTACCTGGTTGGACGGTAGGCGGGGCACGTTGACGGGGCGGGGCTAGTGAGACCAAGCGCATCCAAAGACAGAAAGCGACGCTCGCAAGAAACAAAAATATAGGCGACAATCATTCCTAGTTGTACTAGCTTCTGTGAAATCTTTCGCAGGATGCGATACAGATCAATGACTTACATCCCGAAGCATCGATTTGCCGGAATGTGGATTCGAACCACGAATACCAAAAGACCTAGAGGAAAATAGCTCGAAGCACAGCAACCTCTGACGCAAACCGAGGCAACAGTCCCATTCTCTGCAACGGTTATATATATATTCCATCAAATCAGATTAGAGCGGATGATGAGCGACTAAGAGAAAGCAGAGGCATTCGATAGACGATCCGTACACCTTGAATACAAAATGCGTAAAGACCTCATGACCGAGACTCCGAGAACGATCAACGTGCACCTCAACATACACAAGAATGCATATAATTTGACGGCGGAAAATGGTCTCTAGGAACCACGAGCCCTGGAATAAGCTGCTGCGGAATCCCTTACCTATCCTGCACCCATGACTCTAAACAATTAGACGGCGCGCGCAACCGCCTACAATGCCCCTTGTGCAATCGTCAACGGAGCGAGCGTGGGCAAGTCGTCTGAAGAAAAACGGACACGTCATCAGGAGTATGTGGGCAGCGATTTAGACGCGTGGGCCCACTGCTAGAGATCGTTGATTAATAAATATAGACTGGTTGACATCCATGACTTGCAGTCCTGAGATTGACGAAAAATAGGTTTTTGAGCATGGAAGTGCTGATATGATGATGATGACGAGCAGAGCGCCGTCACTGAATACACAGCGATGATCGATCATTAATTATCCCGGGCGGCGATACATTTGCTGTTGGCAAAGCCTTTTCGCTTTGCATAACGCGTCGTTGATACCTACCTCGAGGGGTACGCAGTTGACGGTATGCCTCACAGCAGACCAGCTTTCCATTCCGGATCAGGAAGCGAAAAGCACTCTCCATGTCGCTTTCCATGCTCCCGGTCCAATGATCGTATTCAATATATTTGACCGGTGGGTGGATTGTAAGCACTTGGCACCGGCTTTGAGAATCTCAGTATTACTTGTAATGTCTATCAAAGATGATGAAAACGAGGCCATTGAAAGCGGAATATTGATAGTGACCCCAGAACTTACAAGCGATAACACTGCCGATCCGACTCAATCTTTCTGATTATGTGTATTTCTCGCGGGCGGGAAGCAGTCGGGAGCAAACGGAATATTCGACGATTGCATGGAGGTAGGGAAGTCGGTGGACGCTCAGGCTGGAAGCTTCGTATACGATCTCGTCGTGTCACGTGGGTCGTGGCTGGGACTCCGGTGTGGCACCCAGTGGGATTCGACGAACTTTGAAGTGAAAATCGAGACTGGATCACGATCGTTTCACACGGCCTATGCTCTATCTGGACCTTCCGGGTCCACTCTGCGTGTCTGCGACGTCTCGACGGGCTACCTCATTCATGAAAAGCGACTACATAACTCCGTAGAGGGCAAAAATCACCACCGTCACTGGGTATCGCGTTGACGCTCGTCCGTGCTGAGGGTGGAGATCAAGCTGTTGTTCTCTCGAATCGAGACAGCGTCCGATGCATATATTCCAGTACAGGAGAAATGGTATGGCAGTGGAGGTCTGAGGACCAGGGGTGAGTGGGAAAACGCGCATACAGTTTCGTCCTGACGTGACATTTACAGCTCGCTCGTCATGTATACCCACATCTATCCAGATACCCATAGCTCGACGCTCTACGTCGTAGGCTTCGCAAAGTCTCTCAAGTCGTACACGCTGCATGTCACTACGCTCGATTTGGCGACGGGCGAAGTCGTCGCTAATGTCAACATACCAGCTGGCATAGCGAACGTATTGACCGATTTCCTTGTATTGGGTCCTTCGCGTGTGGGCTCTTCCTCCCCTACAAGCGCTGACGATTTTGGTCCCTCATTGGTCTGGCTCTCACCTTCGTCGACCGAATCGAAAGCTGCACTGTCTCTCTTCTCGGCCCCGCTCTCACCCTCTCTTAAGGGTAAATTTTTAACTGTTCCCAATGTATCGTACAAGTACATCCAGGATGTCGACCTTTCAGGCAATGGATTGTTCATGGTTTTCCAGGAGAATGGCACAGCGGAGGTCATGGGGCCAGTGAGAGCGATGTGGAGCTTTGGCGATGTGGTGAGTCTTGTTCTTGGTTTAATTGCGCGGTCGCGTGCTGAGCCAAGCGCACACAGACGCCATCCGCATCCACCACGGGATCCCACTTCGCTGGTGCGCCAAACGAGGGCGAAAAGATGCATATAGGTAGGGTGGCTTGGTCTAACGTTCATAACGTGAGTGCCGTTTGCTTGTCTTGAACGCGATTCAAACGAGCGATTCAAACACAGCAAGCGATCCATCAAGTTTTCGAGGCAAATCTAGAAGAGGGCACGGGCAAGACGACAGGCTTTGCATTCCCTTTTGAAACGAAAGAGCATGGAACAATCAAACATGTGCGTGTTCGTTCGTTGTATATATACTTGTCATTGAAGCATATATCTATGTAGGTCGCGTTCTTACCCTCTTCTCTCGTCTCCACGTCGTCGGACGAAATTCCCCACAAACTTCTCCTTATCACCTCCACAGGGTCTCTCCAACTCTGGGATCGCAACGTGCTTCAGTGGGTACGCGAAGAATCCCTTGCAACCGTACAGACTGTTACCATGATCGAACTCCCCCCTGCAAGAGAGGTGGTGGAAGGTGGTGTAGGAGTTGGCGGAAAGAGTGAAAGCTTTTGGAACAAGATCACGAGGTGTTTGCACCACCCCGTCGTCAATCGTTGCCCTGACACTTTCGTGCTTAGAACTTGCCTCACTACCTCGTCCACTTTGCTACGCGATTCGTGACCGGTTCGTATGCTTCGCCGTCTTCTCCTATTTCTCCAGCTCCTCCTGCACCATCCGTGCCGACCATACCCCATCTCGTTCCACACCGATCGCCTGCTTCGTCTGCATCACTCGTCCGTGATCCTTTTTCTTTCCGTCAGTTACTTGTCACTGCGACGGCGCACGGAAAATTGTTTGCACTGGATACTTCGACGGGTACAATTGTATGGAGTCGCATTTTCGGGCTTGGTTGGGCAAACAAGGTCGGTGGGAGGATTGTGCCCGTCAGGGCCTTCGTGGTCCGCCGGACTGAGGCCGGAGCGGAGGATGGCCCCGCCATTGCGTTGGTCACGCAGAGAGTGGCCGATAATGTACGTGCCTAATAGTTTCTGCCATTGTTTTCCGTTTAGATTGACTCGGAAGCTGGACAGACATTAGTAGATACTGTCATCTTCCACTTTGACCCACTGACGGGAGAGGACGTCAAGACCGTTGCATCCTGGGACAACGAAACTGATGACCCGCGCATCAATGTCAAAGGTACCGATGGTAGACGGGTCAGCCCTTTGGAAGGCATGGACGCGATTGCTGGGCCATTGATCGACATATTCCTTATGCCAGATGACAAAGATACGATCGGGATGCTGGACGAGATCCTGCAGGTCAGTCCGTCCGTGTCTTCCGCTGATTCCTGTCCGACCCTTTTCTAGGTCTGCGACGAGGAGTGGAAGGAAGCGCTCCTTTCTGCAATACAATATGTATGTATCTTCTTTCTTTGTGCTAATTTACTGACGAGGCGTTGTAGACTTCTTTTCCAGAACGAGAACGGACATGAAGATCTTGCGTCCAAGGGTAGTTCCGGTGAGAAAAATGGCAAGGCCGTGCATCGGGAGCGAACGAGAACGCTGGTGATGACGATGGCAGGACCGGCGATTTAAATACGTACAAAGAAGTCGACCCCGGGAACGCCAACAATGATCTATTCGGCTTTCACATACAATTTGCTTCTGTGGATATACGTTGAAGCAGCCATTCGGATGTGCATCAATGGAACCCCGCCAAAAGAGGGTTAGTTGAACACTTATCGCTTCAGAGCTGACGATGTGCGGATAGCATTATTTTTCCTATCTTTTTGTGTGCAAGTGGGCTTCTTCGAGACTGGAAAGCATGTCACCTTCGTGCGGGGCCTGTCTATCTTATGCTGACTTGACTTGTCCAGCGTTACATCCATATCCACATCGTGGGTTCCATTGAAGATGCACGATACTCCAGACTCCAACTTGTGGGGGGCGGATTCAGATCATTCTATCTAGAACCTGTGTACCATCCGGTTCCTTTTCCTGATGTGGCAGGCAGCCTTGCTGGTCGGTGCTTCGGTTTGGTCTTATGAGCCCTCTAATCGACCCCTGCAGATCTTCAAGATTATTGCACCATTTGTCATTCTATCAGCGTCCTTTGCGACCGTATACGCCCGGTTACCACTTCCCCCATTTCACTCTATCTGGTGGCGTTGACGTTTACTGATGGCGGGTATAATTCTTTTTTCCGCAATTCACCGTTTTCTGAAAAGAATGCGTCACGAGATACTGGTAAGCAAAAGACCGCGGGCGGTCAGCGTGGGGTCTTTGACTGATGCGCCCGCATAGGCTCGTGGTCGCAAATAGGGCGATCGATCAGCTTTTTCTGCTTCACGTCGCTCTTGTGGGTGTGATCAACCAGCATTTGTGCGGCACGCGGATATTTAATGAGGGATGCGTTGATCCCTGAACGGAAAGAAAGGTAGTAGTGTAAACCCCACGATAGAACTTCGCATCCCCACTCCTACAAGCTTGCGACAGGTGGAGAGGACGATCATGTCCGGGGACGTCTGAATCGACTTCAGTAATTAGACTCACTCATTCATCGCGCACCCGAACGGTTCACATAGATCATATGGACGGTACACTCCAATGACATTCCTCTGCCTGTCACAAAATCAAGTGATACTTCTGTTCCGCCGTGACCGCCACGCGTTGCATGGATGCTGAACAAGAAGGACGCAAAGCGGAGAGTCCGTTGTGTTGGTTCGAAGCCTCACTCTCATTCAACTCGTGAGCGACTCTTCTTCTGTACTATTTGCGAAGTAGTCACGTTGCTGACGCTGTGGCTCTATGCTATTTTCAACGACTTCTTTCCTAGAGGGCTCCGATGGGCCTTCCGGCAGTATCCATTCGCACAATACGACGACCACTCGTTGGTCAATGCATACAAGAATGACTCCAATGTGCCGTGGCTCAGCACTCGGTTCTCAACCGACGACAAGAGCTCTGGTACCTGTTTCATGCCCCGACAGCTCCAAAAACTACCTCCACCACCGATGCGGGGAGAGGACACATAAAATTCAAGTCTGAAGATCTGACGTTCCACAAGCTTTGCGCGTCCCACCCACCCCAGCTCTATAAATCTGCAAAGTACGTTCCGCTCAAACCATGTCCGCTGTCAAGTACAAATTCGACCCCGAGGGATGCCGATCCGCCACCTCCCCGAATGGCCCCTTGCGAGTACCCGTGTTCTCGCTTGGTCGTTGTGAGTGCTACTACCAGGTGCTACTGCTATAGGTCAAATGAAGTCCACTAATTCAGACCGCGTCTCATAGGAAGGAAATGTCGTCCGCGTCCCAATCAGGGTTATTTGATTTGATATTTGACGAGGGACTTCCAAGACGTCTTCGTTGAACGTAGTGATTATATTCCGCTGTGTTTGTGGGTTTCCAGGAAATTATCATGGCCGCCTACGAAATCCCATCAAAAAATGCTCGATTCGGCCGAAGGTTTCAAACATGCTAGGAGCCGTTCAGAGCTCGAAATGCGCGTATCCGCCTTGGTCTGCATCATGATAGTTTCCCTCATCCGCGATTTGTTTCCCTTTCTTACGGAACGCATACACACAGGGGTCGTGCGCAGGATCGATATGATCATTGCGACCAAGCTATTCTTGAGTACATATTTGTTCCAGTCCCGAGTACCTCGCGACACAGCCAACGGGGTGAGGTTTTGTCCGAACAATTTATGTCTACGTACTATTGCACTCGCGTCCTAGTATTGAACGTCGAGCGATGGAGTCGACGACACGGAGACTTGACAATGTATATAACATTGAGAAAGAACAAATGGAACCTACATAGACAGTAGGAGCGACTGTCAGCGGCCAAAATTGAGCTAGATGGATCATCCGATTGGCATCCGATCGAAGAATTCGACAGAGCAGAATATCACGTGCCTGCATGTCTTCGTGGGAGTTTCACGAACTTTCCGACGCTCTGAGCGATCATATCGATCAGTGACGACCTCATCCGCTCCCGCCGCAACATTGCTATCCTTTCGCGCATGTGTATCCTTTATCCTGCCTGAGTCTACCACCATCCATTGTACGATCTATGAAACGTTTGGCATCGAGCTCGCTCGACTTGTCTGGAGCGCCTCCGAGTCCACGTGAGTTTTCACTTTTTTCTTTGTTTCTAGCGTTCAAACTCGCGCTATTATACCTCTTGCGCCTTATTGTACCCGTTTATAGAGTCCTTATCGCAGCCAACTGCCCCTGCATCACCGTTTCGTCACATCTGATAGCTTGCTCAGCACGTCTGAGCTCTCCTGGGTGAGTCATCCCCCCACTTTGCTCCCAAGTACTTGTGCTGTGATGTTCTGATAAGTTCTTCAGGTTCTTCTTCCGTTTCCTAAGCCCCTGGTTGTCGCTGAATGATCTCTGCGCATCCACTTCGTCCGAGTCTCCGGTAAGTACAAACGTCGAAGATCGTTTCGTCGTGACGCGGGTATGTCGAGTGGTATGGGTGTTGGTGAGTCGTATGGGTGCCTAGGTAAGTTGTCGTCATCTGTAGATGTGTGCTAATTGTCTTCTTCAGTCTTCTTCAGCTCCTGCGATTGACCATATGTGTGTGCTTGCGAATCATCTCTCCCCCTTGACGGACTCGTCGCGTCGCGTCTCAATGTTCTTCCCGCCGTCCTATGTATCTTTGCGCTCCTTCCCGACCTCGCCATTGACGCCAGCGTCTACGCTTCTGTGCTGTCCGTCAACGTCAACGATCTCACAGCCAGGGTTGACCTGTACCGTGGCTCACTCACACATGTTCGCCGCCCACCCTGTGCCATGTGTTCTCGTTCATCGTCAAATCGCGACTCTCAACCCCCGTCATTCGCGAGTACACTCTCACTCCCCATCGACGACTTGGTTCCATGCCACAACCGCCCCCTTTCCCACCCATCCACTCTCTTACTTTCGCACGCCCTCACCACACCCACAAGTGCTACTGGAACTCTCCAAATTAGTGGTTCTGGTTGAGCTGTGAAAGCGTAAATTTATCATCCAAAGGTAGCTTTTTCTACATGATGGTACGCTACCTCCTCATTCATTCAGGAAAGCGGAGTGATTCACGGTCCAAGCTTCAGCACGCTCATCCCGAAACCCGAAACTGATTACAACTGCAATGCTCACTCACTTCGTATCATTTATTTTATTTTATTTCGGAATGGGAAAGACTGATTGACTACAGTAGCATATAAAACGGCCTCCTTCAAGAAATGTAACTTCGAAGCCAGCAGTATCCTGACGTTGCACTGGAAGATGAAATGACGTGGTTCGTGCTCACGCTTTTTGATGGCAGCTTCATTCTGTAGTTGCCGAACACCGTGACGTGGAGTGACGAGCGATACACTTTTGCAGGCTTCACTCTAGAAATTTGACCTCCCTTCCGGTCTGGTAACCACCAAGATGTGCAGCCTGTCGATGGAAATTTGTGCCGGACTCCATCTATGACTCGCATTTGCTCCACCGAGATTGTCGGTCGCGAGGCAAATGGGTTCACTCCTGGCATCAGATCTAAGTCGGCTCCAAGTGGGCTCACCGGTGACATGGACGAGGTGCCAGCCCAGGCTCATGTGAGCTTCTCTACGTGGACATGCACACAACGCCGCTGACAAACGGTGTAGTTATCGCCCACCCTGCCATTGGCACACGTGCCGCCTTCCACGCCCTGACACATGCACTGTGACACTGCTATCGCACGACTGCTCGAGTACATGCATTACACGTGTGCTTGCTTGCTCGCCCACTTTGACCTGCCCTCTTGCTGTCGCACAAATGCGTACATTCGCACATCACCCTGCTGTCAAGCTCCGAAATTTGGACGGTATCGTTCCGTACATGTTCATCACAT
>JBBPOJ010000986.1:0-17647 GCA_038091395.1 Leccinum rimulosum
CTGGAGATTTTCATCTTGATTTTTCTCAACTTTTGCTTATAATTGGCGATGGAACAAATCTTTACGGGTAGTAATCACGTCAACCATTAGGACAAAGTCTAGGGATTTTCATCTTCATTTTTCTTGATTTTTGCAATTAGCCGTGCAAAAAATCTCGAAAAATCATTCATGTATTGATTGCAATCTTGGCAATATTTCATCTCCAATTACTATGTCATCATCTTTTGATTTGGTCGATTTCTATGTGATTTCTGTGTAACTCGAGAGCCTCCAAGATGACAGGAGTGGAAGTTCTTGTAAATCGTCTGATGTACCCCATGGACCAGTCTTTGACTGTCCTTCGCGATGCATGTGCTGCAATTGATAGCTGCCCACGCATCTGTTCTTGTTCCTCTGGAACATTTGTGGCTTCATTGGTTTTTGATTTTCAGGCAGAATGATGAACAACAGCTACGGTGGGGCACAAGGATTGAAGAAGATGAGCACCCTGAAGTGTCTTGTGATTCTGGATCAAGGTCGCCAATGCCTCACCATGCTGTGACAGATGAATAGCTGTATTTTCTTCTTCTTCTTCTTCCTGACCCTCATGCTCCTGTTCTTCTTCTTTTTCTTCCTCCACTGCATTTCGGCCTCTTTCTCTCTGCCTGGTACTGGCATTGGAGTGGTGACGAGCTACAGATGCATTGCATTCACTGCAGGTGCTGCTTGCGAGCATCAAAGAGTGAAGAAGTTGATTGTCCCGTTCGCGGTCACCATCTCCCTGCATTGGTATCCGCATATCTTCTGATTATAGATTTTTCTCCCCACAAGAACGGGCGGTCAAATGCAAGAAGACATCTGGCCCTAATGTCGTTAATGTGCAACTCACATCGGCTGCTTCCAAGGTCGATGAGTGTCAACTGAGCTTCACTGTAAACATGAAAACGACTGAAAG
This sequence comes from Leccinum rimulosum, assembly GCA_038091395.1. NCBI lineage: Eukaryota > Fungi > Basidiomycota > Agaricomycetes > Boletales > Boletaceae > Leccinum > Leccinum rimulosum. The sequence continues at coordinate 935 of JBBPOJ010000986.1, forward strand.
TAAGTCAGTATACTATGTTGATGTCATGTATTTCATGATCTAAAATTCTTCTTTGATCGTCTCTCGTAGAGTTCTGGAAGCACAATATGCAAGCAAAATGAAGTAGAGCATGTTGATATGTAGTCTTATCTCTCATAGAGTGGGCGAAATATATAAACGAGATGAAGTAGAGCATGTCCACCACATGTTTACCGTACTATGTTAATCTAATCTATTGGCCCTATAGCCACATATATGGAAGTTCCCCCTGAATCAACTTCCTACATAAAGAATGTATATTATCACTGCATAGGTTACAGTTGGCATGTACTGGAATCACTGATTTGTATGATGTATGTATCATATGGAGTAGTGTACAATACAATCAAGATTCTTCGGTAGTATACAAGCAAATCATTCTTCTGATGAAGGGGAGAGACTGAGATAAGAGTGCAATGCGGCAGCGAACCTTTCCGTGGTACGATTCTGGTCCCTCTCCATCAATGCTCTCATCCACAGGCTTGCTGTCGCTGTCTGCTCAATCTCGTTGACAAAGTAGCTTGGTTCGCCTGCTTCATCAAACATCAACCCAATGTCTATCCTGCAAAAAACAGACATTGAGTTGCATAATGCACCGTTCTTGCCCTAGCGATGATGGGCAAATAATGTTTACCAGAATGGCAGAAGAATAATGTGGATATGTCAGAGATACAATAGCAAGACATGTGAGCATGGAGGTCTACAGGCAATGCATCATGTTTTGGTGGAACAGACATCTGGGTGAAATGAAAGAATTGAGATATTGGCTACAGGAAGCTTGTGTGTGGATAGAAATTGAAGAAGACAAGGTGGAAGAGCAGTACTGAGAGGAGTGCTGGTACTTTAATCTGTTGGATGTGCACTCGGGTGGACAAGCTTAGATGGAGATGAGAGGGTTGGAGTGTTGATAGTTGGGAAATGTGAGTAAGCTGGTGTGTACATAGGATGAAGGTGGACAAGAAGAAATATGTTAGAAATGGTAGAGAGAGAAATTGCAAAAGGAACTGTGGATGTAGAAGAAGGTGAATAGTTGGGATTGGTATGGTTTGGATGATTGGTGTACGATAAGGACTATGTTGTGAAGGGTAAGGGAAAAAATGAATAGTAGGGAAGTGAGAGACGAAAGGGAGTGGAGGAAGGAGTGTAGTTGAAAGTGTAGGCAAGTGTACCAAAAAAGTGTAGTAAAAAGTGTAGTGGACTACCAAAAAGTGTACCGAAAAAAAGTAATGAAAAGTATAGTGAAGAGTGGGCCGAAAAAGTGTAGTGAAAAGTGTAACTAAAGTGTAGTGGACTATCAAAAAGTGTAGTGAAAAGGTACCGAAAAAGTGTAATGAAAAGTGTAGTAAAGTAAAGTGTATGGAAAAAATGTAGTAAAGTGTACGAAAGGAGTGTAGTAAAAAGTGTAGTGAAGTAGCGAAAAAGTGTAGTAAATCAATTCCCCAACCTTGGGAACCCCCCATGATGTACACTTACTCCTCAAAATCATTTTTTCAATTGATATACTAGTACAGGCAGGGGGAGGAGGCCATTAGTCAACACTATGGAATAAGGAATAGGAACTCACATTGAGATCTTTTTGTGCAGAGTTTGGATTTCTCGTCCTCATCCCCACTCTTGTCCACATCGTTGCCGGATCGACCTCTCGCCATCGTTTGCCAGTAACCAAGGTCGAAGGTATTATTGCTCCACTTCACAACCTCATCTCCAGTATCATCTGCCTCTCCCCCATCCGCTCCTGGTCTCGAAGCTCTCAGACGCGCCGTAGGCCCGTAGCTATGCCCGCACCCTTCACGCCTCGTCTCCCTTCATGTGTGTGCGCCATAACAGCTGCCCGCAGCCCCGTGCGCAACCTTCATGAGGAAGACCACAACCCAGTGCAATGACAACATGATGCAACGCCGATGCAATGCGACAACATCAACACCCACAATGCTTGTCTGTGAGTCTGTGGCATGTTTTCCTTTTAATTGCCAATCTACTCTACCAACAGATTCTCGACAATGACACAAACGACAACCTTACCCCCGCCACACCACAAAGGCTCCCTCTCCTTCCATGTAATGACGGCGCTGTCCGACCACAACAACGACACGGTGACATCACTCGCCTAGTAGTGTGCACGGCACATCACACCACTACCACCAGCGATGGGTTCAACGCGACGACTTGACTTGACATGGGACATCCCCGTCCTCACCCTCCAGCCGTGAACACTATATTTGACCAAATAATCATGGATGTATCCATACAATGCTTTTGTCAGAAATCTTGGATGTTGCCATGGATGGACCAGGATAGGGGCTTTGCCTTGAATACACTATGTATATCTTAGAGTATATTTATGAATTATTAATATATTACTATTTGATTAGTATTATCTGGTATATATGTCCAAATGAACAGATAGGAGTGCACCACTTAAAGCATGATGACATAAGCATGTCAATTGCTCTCAGAGCAATTATCATTGGTCAATATTGACCAATCAGAATGCTTATATCGCCAGTGTTTGGCGACTGTTTTGATCATATCTCATCCAGATCTGATCTGATTGATTAGATTGTCGGACCATTGGAATCAGAAAAACAGGGGCTATGACTTTCCTGGTGGCACCAAAATGGAATAATGAGTTTCCTTTTTGGGAACAAATTTTCGCAGCTTTGGATACTACCCCTTTCTTGATAGGGGCAGAATTTCCAACAAATGGTGGCAATTGGCATTGGCCAATATTGACCAATCAGAATGCTTATATCGCCAGGATTTTGTGACCATTTTGATCATATCTCATCCAGATTTGATCTGATGATTAGATTGTCGGACCATTGGAATCAGAAAAACAGGGGCTATGACTTTTCTGGTGGCACCAAAAAGGAATAATGAGTTTCCTTTTTGGGAACAAATTTTCGCACCTTTGGATACTGCCCCTTTCATGACAGGAGCTTCTGCCACAACCATCTATATGATTACATAATCAAGAAGCACAACAAATGCAGCCACTACTCCTACTACATTGCCATTTTGGGAATCTCACTCATTAAATGTTTTCCTCCTCATTCCCCTGCTTTCCCCTGACATCATACATCGTCTGAGTGTATAGACATAGTATATATGTTATAATAAACCATTCCCATGACTTAAATGATGGTTGTATGAGATGGACAAAAAGATAGGGGGGAAAACAGAAAACATGTTCGCATTTTTGACCCTTTCAATATAGAGCATTTGAAAGTACATCCCCACATTCCCTTCATATATATCTACAACATATCAGAAGGAATTTGGACTGGGATCAAAGCCTGAAATGTTGGAAAATATTTTCCTCCTGATCCTTTATTGCTCAATGCAGACACACACAGGATGCTGATGGCTCGAAGACACTGATGACATATTTTTACATGTATTTTCCTGAGATCCATAACTTCACCTAATATACTGGGATCTCTGATGGGTCACAAATCACTATTTTCGACATTTTCAGTGATTGGGGAATAGAAAATAGTATATTGCACATATTGTCAGGGCAAATTCATGGCATTGTCAGGAAAATATAGATACGGTCCTCCCATCAGTTTCAAGACATTCCACCAAGAAAGGAAGGCAGGAGGAGTCAAAGAAGCCTCCTGGAAGCGTGGGAAATATATCAAAAACATCGAAACATTGAAATGACATCATGGGTGGAACTGATGGCTTTGAAAATACATGGAACATCATCTGAAATCCATAATTCTGAGTTATATCACCTCAGATCATTGACGTAGCTCTCATCAGGGTCTCAAATCACCAATTTCGAGATTTTCAATATTTGGGAGATAGAAAATAGAACATTGCACATATAGTCAGGGCAACTGAATGGGCTTCTGGTATACACATAGCTACAACTCTCCAATCAATTTGAAGACATTCCAACCAAATGTGCAGTCAGGAGGAGAGAAACAACATGTTTACCACCATGGGAAATCGATCTAAAACATTGGAGACTTTGAAAAACATGACATGTGAGCTCCACATTGCATATCTGAGCATTATAAGTGGTGGGATATATTTATACTATTTATAAAAGCATAAGATGCCATGTGCATATCATGATCTATACAACCACAATGCAAAGATTGTGAACATGGATACTATACTGCACACTATGTATGAATCACAATGTGAAAAGCGCATTCAGTAGGAGAAAAATACAACATGTGTATGATGCATGTTTCGGATACAGACACATCATAGAAACATATTCTACAACTCAGAATGCCTTGATATGCATTGTGGAGCTCACAATGACATGTTTTCAAAGTCTCCGATGTTTTTGATTTATTTCCCACACATATACTTTACTCCTCCTGGCTTCAATTCCAGTCAGATCACCTCCAAAATGATTGCAGGATGGTACCTACATATGTATGGGAGGCTGATATAGTTGCCCTGATGATATATGGTGTGGATGATTTTCTATTCCCCAAGTACTGAAAATCTCGAAAATGGTGATTTGAGACCCTGATGAGAGCCAAATCAATTATGTGGGGTGATATAACTCAGAATAATAAATGTCAGATGATGTTCCATGTATTTTCAAAGCCATCAGTTCCACCCATGATGTCATTTCAATGTTTCGATGTTTTTGAGATATTTCCCACGCTTCCCTATGAATTTGCCCTGACAATATGTGCAATATATTATTTTCTATTCCCCAAAAGCTGAAAATATCGAAAATGGTGATTTGTGACCTATCAGAGGTCCCAGTAAATCAGCCAAAGTGATGGAACTCAAGGGAATACACGTGGAAAGATAGAACATATATATATATGAGGTATCAGCATCCACTGTATGACTGCATTCAACAAAAAAGGGTCAGGAGGAGAACATTTCATAACATTTCAGGCTTTTATCCCAGTCCAAATTCCTTCTGATATGTTGTAGATATATATGAAGGGAATGTGGGGATGTACTTTCAAAGGCTCTATGTTGAAAGGGTCAAAAATGCGAACATATTTTCTGTTTTCCCCCCTATCTTTTTGTCCATCTCATACAACCATTTAAAGCCTCATTTAAGTCATGGGAATGGTTTATTATAACATATATACTATGTCTATACACTCAAACAATGTATAATGTCAGGGGAAAGCAGGGAAATGAGGAGGAAAACATTTAATGAGTGAGATTCCCAAAATGGCAATGTAGTAGGAGTAGTGGCTGCATTTGTTGTGCTTCTTGATTATGTAATCATATAGATGGTTGTGGCAGAAGCTCCTGTCATGAAAGGGGCAGTATCCAAAGGTGCGAACATTTATTCCCAAAAAGGAAACTCATTATTCCTTTTTGGTGCCACCAGCAAAGTCATAGCCCCTGTTTTTCTGATTCCAATGGTCCGACAATCTAATCAATCAGATCAGATCTGGATGTGATATGAGTAAAATGGTCACCAAACACCAGCGATATAAGCATTCTGATTGGTCAATATTGGCCAATGCCAATTGCTCTGAAGGCAGATGATTGATTATGTAAAGAACCTGGAAGCGGTCTACTCCTATTCATTTATTTAGAATATATCAATATATTTAAGGAAGTACACAGAAATGAGGAGGTATATATTATTAACCTCCAGCATAGGGGCACTTTTCTACATTTGATGTGTGGCAAATTCCATGGATTTGGTCAATTTTCGCTCAACTGTCAGATCCATCAATTTTGACAAAATGCAGTTCTGGAAAAATCCATACATTTGGTCAAATCTGGGTGCATCAGGTGGAAGATGGATGGTGGTAGAACACTGTCAAGCTCCATCAGGTCTTCATTGTGATCATCCATATCTTCATCATCAGTTCTCCCCCTTTCTCTGAAATAGTTGTCACTGTTGATGTGCCTGATAAAAGATAATATGGAATTTGGAATCATTAAGAAGCTACCAGTTTCACTCACCAATTATTCAACTTCTCCTTTTTTTGTTGTCATTTGAAGTCATAGATGATTAAGCTCCAAATCCACTTCAATAGCTGGCAGTGAATAAAAAATGTCTTCACATACTCAAAGCAAGTATACCAGTCCGAGTCCCTCAGTGTTTTTTCATTCTTTTGCCCTCAAGCCAGTGACAAATACCCAGGCAATGACAACAAAAACCTGGATCATTCTCGCCCAGCACTTCACATACTTCAAGCAAGTATTCCTTATGCTTCATTACTAGGCCTAACCTATTCCAACTGTTTGGCAAGATACCATTAGACATTTATCAAACATATTCACCTAGTAATGAAGAAAAAATAATACTTGCTTGATGTATGTGAAGTGCTGGGCGAGAATGATCCAGGTTTTTGTTGTCATTGCCTGGGTATTTGTCACTGGCTTGAGGGCAAAATAATGAAAAAACACTGAGGGACTCAGACTGGTATACTTGCTTTGAGTATGTGAAGTGCTGGGCAAGAGTGATCCATGACTTTGTTGTCATTGCCTAAAAATTGTGTCTCAATCAATTTGGTATTTGTCACTGGCTTGAGGTTGTCCCAATGTTTTAAGACAACCTCAGAGAATAAAAATGAAACATGAAAGGAGAACTCATCACAGGGGGTGTAGAGACAGATCATACATGGGAGCTCAATATGGATCCCCTCCTGTTTTTATTCTTTTGCTGCTGTCAGAGCCTTGTGATGAAGCATGAGGAATACTTGCTTGAAAAATGAAGAGTGATCCACTATTTTGTTGTCATTGCCTGGGTATCTGTTGACAAGCTTTTCTCCAAGAAGAAACTTTCTCCTGAACTCCACTAACCTCTTCAATCTCTCACACATAATCCAATGGGAACTCAATGGCTATTTATTCTGTAGTGGTGACCAATGGCCTCCTCCCCCTGCCTTTACTAGTATATCAATTAAACAAATGATTTTGAGGAGTAACAGATAGTATACATGAACTCTACTCACCTGAGTGACAGTCATGATGGCCGACTCCTGACCCAATTTCCAACTTATATATTCCAATTTATTGTTTTATGTATCATCATTTTACAGGAAATGCTTGGAACCTTACATGTTGCATTTTATTCTCTTGTTGTTGTCTTAAAACATTGGGACAACCTCAAGCCAGTGACAGATACCCAGGCAATGACAACAAAGTCATGGATCACTCTTGCTCCGCACTTTTGAACAAAAAAAAAACCAGGAATATATAAGTTGGAAATTGAGTTAGGAGTCGGCCATCATGACTGTCACTCAGGTGAGTAACAGCAAAAGAATAAAAACGGGAGGGGATCCATGTTGAGCTCCTATGTATAACCAAGCCTACACTTTATTCTACTTTTTTTGTTACTTCACTTTTGTTGCCACTCGGCATCCACACAAAGGCACTATACAGACCCAACCCCAAGTCATTGTCTTCGTCCACACCCAGTTCATCTGGTGGCCATGAACAAACTGTTCCATTGCGCTGGGAAAGGACGATGGACAACGACAGTGACAGTGAGAAGTTGTGGCATCCACCATTGCTGTGTCATCAACATATGTTCTCCACGGCATGCATGTTATGCCATTGCACAAGCGAGGGAGAGGATGAGAAAGGTGGGGACGAGGATAAGGACACAGGCTCACCGTCAATGTCATTGTGTTGTTGTGACACCCTTCCTGGCAATATTAATTCAAAGTGACATCTAGGTTGCCTCTGATCACCTGTCCCATACCATTGGATATCTACCAAACTTATTCCAACCATCTCCTAAGCACTGGCTATTTATTCTGTAGTGGTGACCAATGGCCTCCTCCCCCTGCCTTTACTAGTATACCAATTCAACAAATGATTTTGAGAAGTAGGAGACAGTGTACATGGGGGTTTCCAAGGTTGGGGAATTGATTGTGAATGGTCCGGAAAAGCCTCCAGAATTTATTTGAACATATAACAAAGTCTACCCTCTCAATACTTTTTTTTCTTTGTAACAATTTTTTTCTGTCCACCAAATCTTACTGGATCTTTTGTAGAAGCTTTATATGCATCTAATGAATGGACTGACCTCATTTACCATACCCCCTCCTCTGCCCCATACCATTCAATGACATCTCTATCATCGATTGATCTTACCGCTCTCAATCCAAAAGTGGCTTCACAGAGTCAATGAGTGAAGTTTGGAGACTATTTCTTTCACTTTCATCAGCAGTTGACTCATCTTTGGTCTCCAAATGTCTTTTCCACTAGGTCCTCGACATCAAAGCAAATCATTAAGCCTTGAGAATCCTTTTCGCAAACAATTGTATTTCAAAGAGCTCAAATTACTTTGTGGGTTCTGTGTGGTTCTTTTACAGATACTTAGCTGTTGTCATGCTCATTCATGGCATTTATATCAATGGCTAAGCTCCAATATTGATCCTTCTGACCCCTCATTCACTGAACTCACATATGATAACAATGCTCCTCTAGGAGTAATATTCAGATAGATGATTTCAGATATGGAGCATTGCCAGGCCTTGTTGACATCACCCTTTAGAGTCTCTTAATGAAGCATAAGGAATACTTGCTTGAAGTATGTGAAGTGCTGGGCAAGATCCAGGATTTTGTTGTCATTGCCTGGGTATTTGTCACTGGCTTGAAGTTGTCCCAATGTTTTTGACCCTTGATGGTTCGGCAGATTGGAATGATGCCATGACTGGTACCCCTACTTTGACTAATTGTTATATCTCCTGCTAGAAGATCATTGACATATGTCATGAATTAGTGGATATGGAGGCAATATCATGCAGGGATCTTTGCATGTGGCTATAAGTCCATATTACTCTACACAGATGGCCTCTTCCTACCACATAAAACATCTCATATGGTCAATTTTAGTACATAGCATATACATTTTCACATTGGCAATCATGCCAACAAGAGATATGTCTTTGAGTTAACTTGCTTTTTGAAGGCAACTGATTATATACAGAGTCCCAGTGGAACACCAAACACAACCAGTCTGTTTCCATTGCCACTTCTTCAACCTCAACCCCATCCTCAGATGAGGCCTCTGTGTCTGTCACATCTTCAGTTGCCCGCTGACAAGCCATGGTTAGTCCATAAGTAAATATATGGATCAGCTGAAGTTATAGCCTTGTCAATATGGTTGCATGCATTGTAGGCAACTGTTGCTTTACTTGTCTTGCTGTTACTGAATCATGTGAGTCAGGAACTTTGTGTGAGAGACTATCAACAGAATCATAAGACCACAGATATACCACCTTTGGCAGTCCAGGATGAACAACATCCCATGGGTGCCTTTCAAGCTGGTATGTTTATTGTATTTGGGAAACCATTGTTGTACAGTATCCCTACTACAGCAGATCTTGGTAAAGAGGAATGAATGGAGAACTTCATGAGAATGTTTCTTCTGGGAGAAGAGCTCATAAATGCCGGGTTCTACATCTTTTCAAGTTCGGCCAGGTCCTCAACTTCAGGGCAAATCCAAAATACTTTATAGATTGTGTGTGGTTCTTTCATGGATACTTTGGATACTTAGTTGTTATCATGTTCACTAAACATGGTAGAACAACTTCCAGCATCACAGGTTACCATCTGATGTTAAAAGTAGTTACAATTAATATTTTTAGTATACATGTGCACTAAAAAAACACTCACTGTAAGGAAACATTTCATGGAGACTGCCAAACTTGGATCCAATTGGTGTCCATTTTTGTATCGATATAGCCCATATAGGCAAATCTCATCCCAGCCTTCTGCTGTGTTCTTACACTGTGTGTACACCTTTGTAATCTTCCCAAGGTATGTTCATCATAGGTTCATCATAGGTTCGTAGGGTTCATAGATACACAGCCACTCCATGCTGCACACACATGATCATCCTGGAATGGTCCAATACTGTTGTCGAAGGTGGTCATAGTAGGGTTTACACTCCCATTGCCGCTCACCACGAGGACCTCATTCAATGCTTCCTCTTTTGTGGAAATATTCTGGCAGAGATTCTATCCTGCAGGGAGGGTATTGGCATGTTGATGGACAATATTAGGGAAGCCATACAGGCCAACCCCCTGTACCATTTTACCAACCTTGGATTTTGCCACCCTGTATTCATGGATGCTTCTGAACAAGGGGAAGACAACATTTACATGTTGGATAAGGAGCATTTAATGGGGATGCATGACCCTGCTGAAGTGATCATATAAAGAATACTGAGAATAAATACATTTTTAGCAATGATATCAGGTCAATCATTCTGATGCATATCAATCATTCCAGTGAATTAAGACACAGGGGCACTAAGATAAAAGAACAAAACTAGGGTATTTGTCATATAACCTTGACTGACATAGCATTGGCTGTGTGAACTCCACTCACCTGAGTGTAGGAATGATGAAGTTTTCATCAAAAGAGAGGAAAGCGCCAGCCAGTTGGTCTCTGGCAGCAACACTCACTCTTGCTTGAGAAGGGTTTAATAGGCTTGGTCATATATAGGAGCTCAACATGGATCCCCTTCCATTTTTATTCTTTTGCTGTTGTCTTACAACACTGGCAGGCCTCAATCACAGAATATTCTTTTGCTGTTGTCTTAACATTGGCAGGCCTTTTTGAAATTACCCTTTAGAGCTTTGTAATGAAGCATGAGGAATACTTGCTTGAAGTATGTGAAGTGCTGGGCAAGAGTGATCCACGACTTTATTGTCATTGCCTGGGTATCTGTTGACAAGTTTTTCTTCAAGAAAAAATTTTCTCATGAACTCCACTGTTAACTTCTTCGATTTCTCATACATAATCCAATGGGAACTCAATATGGATTCCCTCCAGTTTCCAGTTGGGATACCAGTCACAGCACCATTCCAATCTGCCGAATCATTAAGGATCAACAATACAAGAGTTTTATTTTTGGATGAACATCGCATTTGAGTCCCACAATGGAAAGATTGGGACAAATTTGAAGAAAAACCTGACTTCACCAACACCTCTCTCTTAACTTGTATCCCTGATGACTACCATGGAGAAACCTTGGGGAAAGCGATGGAAAAAACTCTGGTGGCGCCAAAAGCAGAATTTTGTGCAGAAGAGGCCATAGCCAGCATCATTGAGGTTGTGAAACAACAGTATGTTGGTCTCATTGATACACCAGATGGTCTCCTTCTGGATCCAAGCTTGGACAAGTCTATGAAATGTTTCCTTAATAATGGTGAGTTTATGTGTGATTTAGTACACATGTGTACGTGTACTCAAAATAATGATTATTAATTTATTTCAACAGGATTTAGCTCAGCTTGGTGCAAAGCAAGCGAGTCGGTTGCGTAATCCGACCTTGGATTTAACTCAACCATTGTTGGGAACTGAATACATCAAAGCTATCAGGGGAATGGGTTTAGGCAAGGATCTGGAACATTTGAAATTTTCCTCAATCCAAGATGCAGAGGATTTCTGGAATGGCAGTTCAAAATTGGATCCCACTGGACGGCTCACCTTGCAATCATCCATGGTCAAGGGCATGAATGCAGAGAAGGAGCTGGTCAAATCAAAAGCTCCACTGGATAAATCGTTGTCTTTGATGGACTATGTTGCAGCATACGATAAAAGATCTCGAAAGGCTGCTGTTCCCAGGAAAATCAAGCCAAACAAAGAGTCCAGGTTGGCTGGATGAATGTGATGAAGACCTGATAGAGCTTGACAGTGTTCTACCACCATCCCATCTTCATAACATTTTTTCCAGCCACTAAATCTTACTGGACCTGTTGTACAAGCTTATAATGTATGCATATAAGGAATAGACTGACAGTAGCAGCAATATTTCTGGCTCAGAGGGCCAGCCTGACAGAAAGAAAAGTTCTCAAAACAACAGCATAATTACTTTGCCTCCAACTCTGAGCTGCCATTCACACTAGAAGAGGCAGAACTCCCAGAACAAAACAGTTGTGCTCATGCTAACCATGGTTGTGCATGCCAGCGTCTAGCACCTGCACTCCAGAATAGTACAGTGGGATTGGACAGACAATGGTCAGACATACTATTTGACAATTCCAACTCAGAGGATAATGCTGATATGGCTAAACTGTCTGCAAGTTGCTCCTCTCCTAAAGTCAAAAAAGAAGGTTAGCCTGAGATAGTGGCATGAGGGATCTTCACATGTTTTATATACATCTAATGCACCCAAGATGTAGTAGGGAATGCCCTGGGTACTGTGCTTTCTCAAAAAAGCCATTCCGGAAAGATTACAAACAATTTAAATTGATTGAGACACAATTTTTTATTCACTGCTGGCTATTTAAGTGGATTTGGAGCTTACTCATCTATGACTTCAAACAACAACAAAAAAAGGAGAAGGGACAGTTGAATAATTGGATAATCGCAATGAAGACCTGATGGAGCTTGACAGTGTTCTACCACCATCCCATCTTCATATTGTACATAGTTAGTTGACAATGACTTCTCCGAATACATCAATTGCTATGGGTATGTGTATGTGAATATGAAGCAGTGGTTACCAGCACAAAAGAGAGTTATTCCAATGGCCTCCTCCCCCTGCCTTTAGTGGTATATCAATTCAACAAATGATTTTGAGAAGTAAGTGTACATGGGGGTTTCCAAGGTCAGGGAATTGATTGGGAATGGTCCGGAAAAGCCTCCAGAATTTATTTGAACATATAACAAAGTCTACCCTCTCAATACTTTTTTTTCTTTGTAACAATTTTTTTCTGTCCACCAAATCTTACTGGATCTTTTGTAGAAGCTTTATATGCATCTAATAAATGGACTGACCCCATTTACCATACCCCATCCTCTGCCCCATACCATTCAATGAATGATCATCTGTTCAACAGAAAAAATTGTTACAAAGAAAAAAAGGTATTGAGAGGGTAGACTTTGTTATATGTTCAAATAAATTCTAGAGGCTTTTCTGGACCATTCTCAATCAATTCCCCAACCTGGAAACCCCCATGTACACTGTCTCTTACTCCTCAAAATCATTTGTTGTATTGATATACTAGTAAAGGTAGGGGGAGAAGGCCATTGGTCACCACTACGGAATAAATAGCCAGTGCTTAGGAGATGGTTGGATTAATTAGCCATTGATATAAATGCAATGAATGAGCATGACAACAGCTAAGTATCTGTAAAAGAACCACACAGAACCCACAAAGTAATTTGAGCTCTTTGAAATAAAATTGTTTGTGAAAAGGATTTCCAAGGCTTAATGATGATTTGCCTTGATGTCAAGGACCTAGTGGAAAAGATATTTGCAGACCAAAGATCTTCACCTAGACAAGCATCCCTCTGAGGATCTAGAAATAAAATAATCTTAACTGCTTTTGGATCACAGAGGCTGGTGGTGAAAAGGCATGAACCTATCTATCTGTATGTCTATCTTTCATCATACCAGGATCATGACATCAATACTTGTCCCCTTGATGACAAACCAGACCGCAGTAATGATAGGACTCTTACAGTGTTTCTTTATTGTATCTACATATCATGAACCTATCTATCTGTATGCCTATCTTGCATCACACCAAGATCACGACATCAATACTTGTCCCCATGATGATCTTTGTGAGAACTCTTACCCCAGAACGCCTGAATGGCAAACCAGACCACAGTAGGTCTGTCAATCCATATTTATGGCTAGAAAAATTGTTGAATTGATATACTAGTAAAGGCCAACTGAAGGCGACCTAAGACACTTGTGACAGCGTCGGCACACCAAACACTAAATCGGAGACCAGGAGGGAATGTGTATGTCAGAGGGAATTCCAACAAGAACAAGACTGGCTTGTTCTGTTGGTATTGATTGCATTATATACTACGAACAAACGGGCACAGACCAAGTCTTAAGGGCCGGTCTTATTACTATATAGGGATATACTACGAGGAACGTGTAGACCACGTGTTACGAACACGGGGTAATTTATAATAGGGAAGGACCGACTGTGCATTTCCGTCTATGTTGGAAATGCGGGATAGGATATGAGTAAGGGTATCGCGCATTTCAGGCCATTGCTGAAATGCAGGGTATGATATGATAGAATAGTGAAGGAAAAGATTGTGTTTGCAACACCAACAGTCATGACATATGTCAATGATCTTCTGGCAGGAGATACAACAATTGGTCGAAGTAGGAATACCAATCACAGCATATTCATATTCTTTTGCTGTTGTCTTAACATTGGCAGGCCTTGTTGACACCACCCTTTAGAGCCTTGTAATGAAGCATGAGGAACACTTGCTTGGAGTATGTGAAGTGCAGACTACTGATCACCAAATTGAACACTGCAAGTGCTACTTTGAAACACAGTTGAGATTCAAGTTGTGGTCTCAAGTAGTTAAGGTCAGCAAAAAATGAGTATTTCTTGTAAAACATGATGATACATAAAACTCTTGTATTGTTGACCCTTAATGATTCGGAAGATTGGAATGGTGCTGTGACTGGTATCCCTACTGGGAACTGGAGGGAATCCATATTGAGTTCCCATTGGATTATGTGTGAGAAATTGAAGAAGTTAACAGTGGAGTTCATGAGAAAGTTTTTTCTTGGAGAAAAACTTGTCAACAGATACCCAGGCAATGATAATAAAGTCATGGATCACTCTTGCCCAGCACTTCACATACTTCAAGCAAGTATTCCTCATGCTTCATTACAAAGCTCTAAAGGGTAATTTCAACAAGGCCGAGGAGGGGGTATGGTAAATGGGGTCAGTCCATTCCTTAAATGCATATAAAGGTTTTACAAAAGATCCAGTAAGATTTGGTGGACAAAAATGAGTGGAAAGACATTTGGAGACCAAAGATGAGTCAACCGCTGATGAAAGTGAAAGAAATAGTCTCCAAACTTCACTCATTGACTCTGTGAAGCTTTGAATGGTATGGGGCAGAGGAGGGGGTATGGTAAATGGGGTCAGTCCATTCATTAAATGCATATAAAGCTTCTACAAAAGATCCAGTAAGATTTGGTGGACAGAAAAAATTGTTACAAAGAAAAAAAGGTATTGAGAGGGTAGACTTTGTTATATGTTCAAATAAATTCTGGAGGCATTTTTGGACCATTCTCAATCAATCATGTACACTGTCTCTTACTCCTCAAAATCATTTGTTGAATTGGTATACTAGTAAAGGCAGGGGGAGGAGGCCATTGGTCACCACTACAGAATAAATAGCCAGTGCTTAGGAGATGGTTGGAATAAGTTTGGTAGATGTCCAATGGTATGGGACAGGTGATCAGAGGCAATCTAGATGTCACTTTGAATTAGGAGATGGTTGGAATAAGTTTGGTAGATGTCCAATGGTATGGGACAGGTGATCAGAGGCAATCTAGATGTCACTTTGAATTAATATTTCCAGGAAGGGTGTCATAACAACACAATGACGTTGATGGTGAGCCTGTGTCCTCATTCTCATCCCCACCTTTCTCATCCTCTCCCTCACTTGTGCAATGGCATAACACGCATGCCGTGGACAACATATGTTGATGACACAACAATAGAGGATGCCACAACTTCTCACTGTCACCGTCACTGTCCATTGTCCTTTCCCAGCGCACTTTTGCTGTTGTCAGAGCCTTGTGATGAGGAATACTTGCTTGAAAAATGAAGAGTGATCCATGATTTTGTTGTCATTGCCTCCTCCCCCTGCCTTGACTAGTATATCAATTAAACAAATGATTTTGAGGAGTAAGAGACAGTGTACATGAACTCTACTCACCTGAGTGACAGTCATAATGGCCGACTCCTGACCCAATTTCCAACTTATATATTTCTATTTATTGTTTTATGTATCATCATTTTACAGGAAATGCTTGGAACCTTACATGTTGCATTTTTATTCTCTTGTTGTTGTCTTAAAACATTGGGACAACCTCAAGCCAGTGACAGATACCCAGGCAATGACAACAAAGTCATGGATCACTCGTGCCCCGCACTTTTGAACAGAAAGAAAAAACAGGAATATATAAGTTGGAAATTGGGTCAGGAGTCGGCTGTCATGACTGTCACTCAGGTGAGTAGAGTTCATGTACACTGTCTGTTACTCCTCAAAATCATTTGTTGAATTGATATACTAGTAAAGGCAGGGGGAGGAGGCCATTGGTCACCCCTACAGAATAAATAGCCATTGAGTTCCCATTGGATTATGTGTGAGAGATTGAAGAAGTTAGTGGAGTTCAAGAGAAAGTTTCTTCTTGGAGAAAAGCTTGGCAATATTTCATCTCCAATTACTATGTCATCATCTTTTGATTTGGTCGATTTCTATGTGATTTCTGTGTAACTCGATGCTAACTACCTCTAGGACAAAGTCTGTTTTTTTTATATCTCAACTTTTGATTGCCTATGATTGCAATGGATTTGGCTTGCTTAATGATGGACCTAACCAAGTATAAGCTATGTCCGCAGTCCGAGGAATTGTCTTGATTTCATCATTGAATTACTGACTTGCTCATGGTTATTGCTAGTCTAGTCATGGTAGCCATGTCTATCTCTAGGACAAAGTCTAGATTTTCTGGTCTTCATTTTTTGCGATTTTAGTGTATAATTGACTAGGTCATCGGTAGTGATATTAGGACAAATTCTGTGGATTTTCATCTTCATTTTGCTCAAATTTTGCTTATAATTGGATCTTCACAGGCAGTAATCACGTCAAGCATTAGGACAAAGTCTAGGATTTTTCATCTTCATTTTTCGCAAATTTTGCTTATAAATTGACAAGGTAGTCGATGAAATCTGGGATTTATTTGCCTCAATTTTTGCTACTGACTAGGACAAGTTT
>JBBPOJ010000987.1:0-17611 GCA_038091395.1 Leccinum rimulosum
ACAAGGCTACTTCATGGGAAGCGGTATCAAATTCGGCGGCGAATACTTGGTGTATCCCGGTACGTTTCCCCCAATCCACTTATTTCCCTTGACAAGTTTCTTGTCCTGCCACGTCGGATTCATGCCGGTCGTGTCCAACTGAAATGAATCGAGTTTCTTCTCATTGTCTAAAAGATGTCCTTGTCGAAGATGATTCTGATCTGTCGCGACGTCCTTTTTATCGTCAGGGGACCCTTTACGATACCACTCCCACTTTGTCGCATCCGTTATCGAGTCTCCTACAGCCCCTCTTCGACCAATGGAGATCGTTGCACACGGTCGGCTAGGCACTGGCACGAAGAAGGCTCACTTGATGTGCGAGTGGGACGAGGACAAGAACGCCGTGACATATTATTCCGTGGAGTGGGCGGGGTTTGGGTGAAGAAGTTCGTATTCTCACATGTGTCAGGCACCTCACAAGACCCGTGTCACCCCCCCTCGAGTCATCTCTCTGCGCAGCAGTCGTCAGAAAAGAAAAAGACATTGCATTGCATACTTATTAGCAGACGATTGGGGGGTATTGTCTAGAGTGCAAGAATCCACATGAAGATGATTAAGGTCAGGTATTTCCATGAAAATCAGATTATAGGACCGTCCATCGGCAATTCATCAGTCCCGCTTTCGTCGGTCCGACCTCTGAACGACTGGCTTTCTCGTGGCAGGTCGAACCGGGTGGACGGCTTGTTGGAGTGGTTTACTCGTCTCAGGTTGAATTCTCTGGAGCTCGATTCCTGCGCCCAATTCAGCCCTCTCCGACGAATTGCTAGATACCCTCTTGTGACGGGCCTCCCCTCCTCCGACGCTGAGAATCCGAACGATCAGGTCGTTCAACCATATCACAACGGCAAATATGGGGAGCCGAATAGGGATAAGCGGCGAAGGATAACGCGCTGCATCGTTCTTGGACGAAAACAGGGGATTGAACGGATCTTGAGGAACGGGCCTGGCGTGCATAGCCATGATAATATACTATAACCGAGACAAAATTCAGTTCCGTCAATGCTACCCTAACAACCAAGGCATGGATTTGGCATGGTACGCACCGCAGGGAACAAGAGCGCAAAGAGAGCGGCGTTTGCAAGACCGCTTCCCCACGTGCAGATGGCCGCAGAAGGTAATCCGAACGCAAAAAAGTACGGCCAGCGTTCTTCCAAATATCTCACCCTACCCGAAAGCGAGAGTCCGCGGGCGATCCAGACGAACCTGTTACCCAAAAGAAAACAGTAACACGTCAATGAATCTGAGTTAGCGTCCGGATTTGGATTGGGAGGGCCACGTTGGCGGAGCTCACTCGAAACAGTAATACCTGGGACGAGTCAAGTTTGCATGTTCCAACGACGCCAAAACGTTCGACGTGGAGGAGACTCACGCATCGATCCAACACATGAATGCAAAGCTTATCAACAAACCCCCGTACGGAATTGAACCGAGCGCGAACGACACTACCACCGACGTGAACACCATGACGGCGCGATATGCCGACGTTGCCAGCATAGTCAACATTCCCGTATAGGTCACGGGTTGCTGTGGTGGCGCGCGGTTCCCGTGCTGCAAGAGGAACGTGCGTTTGGCGATGATGTTGCACCATGAGCTCTGCAAGTAAAATAGTAACAGGGGAGGTGCCACGTCAGAGCGACTTATCACGAGAGGAACGCGCGGAACGTGGTGCTGACATTGAGATAGAAGGAGACTCCGACGACCGGGAGCAGCCACAGTACTCTGTAAAACCAGCCCACGTTCCTGTGGAACCAGCTCGGGTGGTTGTGGACGAGTGGCTGGAGTATCAAGTCAAAGGCGTAGATCGAGGTCAAGGAAAGTAGATTAAGAAGCAGAGACTTGAGCAAGTTGGACCGAATTTCGCGGTCGCTGCATGGGATGTGGGACGGCGAGACAGACGAAAGGAGGGGAGACGGTGTACCTTGATGCTGTCCTTATGACAATGTCCCATCTGAACGCGTCGAACAAGCCTCTGAGGATGGATTTGGTCTGGATCCAGAGTGTTTCGTGGAGCGGGAGGAAGACGGGGTAGGCAGCGCGAGACATGGAACTTGCTCGGCTGGCTGCGAGGAGTGCCACCACAGTTGGTCAGGACGTCGGCAATCCAACCGGTAAATTCCTGAGCTCGTTCACGTCGGCAGTTCACGTAAATCAGGTGTGAATCACCGCTCTTCCCCGCAGGGCTTAGTCCCCTATAGGCCTAGCGATAAGTATGGGAGAATTTGGATCAGTGTGTCTTATCTCCAGTTCCACGCTATGCTATCCCCATATGCGCGGCATCGAAACACTCCATGTCCGACAAGATTTGTCTTTCTAGGGTCTCTCCGCAGCATAGTCCGAGATGTGCTCCTCCTGCCTTTCCACCAGTCTTGCCCGATGTGGCACTGACTGATTATGTTACGAGCTTACATCCCCAGAATATTATCTAACTAACCTAGGGCGACATGGATAGAACTGTTTTCTGATTCATGAGGGACCTCGTTTGTATAATAAGGGAGCAATACAGGAGAGATACTGAATAAAACGGAAAATAATAAAGACGAGATAGAGGCGCGGGGACAAGCACATCGAGAAATCGCAGAGCGTACAACAATGAGATGCAAAGCGAAAGAAAGTGGGTTGAGGAGATAAATAAACAGACTATGTTCATTTCTTTTATCAGAGATTTCATTGCACGTCAGAGAACGATCTATGTGACGATGTGGTGGGAACCTCACCTTCACTTTCCCGCCTGTTTATGAGGATTTGGCGGAAGCCCTCTTTGAGGGAACTTTCTTACTGACTGGGGCTTTCCTACTCGTTGGTGCCTTCTTAGCAGCAGCAGCCTTGGCCTTGGTGGGAGCACTCGTGCCAGTGACGGCCTAAGGAGATCGGTCTCGGCGCTTGTAGTACGCAAAAAATATCACTAACCTTCTTAGCGGTCCCTCGCTTCGAGGGAGTGGTCGTCTTCTTCGCTGGTGCAAGCTTCTTACCTGCGAGAACCTTCTTCGGAGCTTTGGCAGCAGCAGCCTTCGAAACCTTGGTGGTCTCGGACTTCTTTTCCGCCTTCTTAGGAGCTACAGCCTTCACACCCGCCGTGACAGTCTTTGATTTCGTTACGGCCTTCTTGGCACCAGTGGACTTGGCAGCGACTGCCTTCGTGGAGGCTGCCTTAGCAGGTCGAGCCTTGGTCACAGGTTTAGGCACAGCAGCTTTCGCAGGTTTGTTCTACAAGCGCCAAGTCAGGAGGGGTCACGTGGTATGTAAGTGCACGGACCTCCTTCGATGCCGAGGTATCCGCAGGTCTAGCATTCTTGGGGGGGAGTTTGACCTTCCCCGCGGGACCTATAATACGTTAGTACATACCCCCGCAAGATCGGAGGGCCAGGATCACCTTTGGGTAAGACGAAGATACCCTTCTCGGCACCCGTCGCAATGGCGCGGGCCAACTGAGTGTTTTGGGCATTGCCAATCTGGAGATTGTACTGTTCCTCGACGTATCTAAAGGCTACTCAGCAAATAAGTCACTCAGAAGTTTGCCGGGGACACACACTTCTTGATGTGGGGACGGGACACTCCTTGGCGCGATTCGTCCGGGTTAGCCGCAATACACTCCTATTTTGGGTCAGGAGGTGTCAGGAGGTAAAATCACTATCAAAACACAAGTCGAGAGCAAGTGAAAGGGACGTCGCTATCTTGACCATTGTTCAATGCAATCTCACGCAAAAAGAGAGTGGTGGAAACAGAAGGTCCCCTCCGCCCTGCTTTTCGGGAGTATGGTGCTCAGAAGGTCATATGTGGCGACCAACAGTGACGTTGTGTCAAAGGAAAACCGGACGGGTGTTTAGAGTATTGGGAGGATGATATACTAACTTTGATCATTTCAATCCAGCTTGGATGAGTGGCGGCAGGGCGGGCGGCAGTCTTCTTGGAGGTCTTCGCGGCGATAGATGATTTTCTTGTCGACATCTTGCAAGATATGAAGTGGAGTTGATGATTGTTCTTGCTGTTCCTGCTGGAGGTAGGGTGTCTGCTCGGATAAGGGGATTTACGAAAGAGTCTTGAGAAAGATAGTGGTGGTTTAAGAGAGGGATGTGTTAAAACTCCGAGGGCGCGTCCAGCAGTCAACAAACTCAATTCGCGGAAGTCACGTGAGCCTCTATTTGAGATACGGATAGCGCGTCTGGCAATCGTTCAGCAGTCGATAGTTGACCTCCTCTATATGTGCGATGGCAAGTGCGGACCTCGAGCGGAATGTTATGTCCCCCAAAGAACGAAAAACACGCGTAGAAACGGCGGATGATCATACTACAAAAGTTGTGCTCTAGACTCACGCGAAACGCTATGAATAATCCTGAAACCTTGTTGGAGACCTCACATATCTGCCTCTGTTTGACTGGAGGTGATAAAATTGCAATTTTCTATCCGCTACTTGTTTTTCACGAAGTGCAGAGATTTGGTGTGTTATGGGGCACTAAACGGACGCGCGACGCGTCCAAAAAAGGAGCGCGTCTTGCGCCGACCGCATTTGGACGATCTAAGATTGACGTCGGGAATCGCCGCACCCACCGATTGGCTAGAAGAAAAGCCAATTGCATCTTCGCTGAACCCAACATGTCAGTCTCACAGAGTCTTAGAACAGCCGCGCGCTCAGCCTATCGTGACCTGCTCAGGGCCTCTGCTTCGACGTTTGCAGGTACATTGCTAGTTTTTCAATGTTCGTCATTGTCTGACAGTCATTCAGGTGATGCCCCGATCCAGAAAGGTCAGTTACCTGCTTGACATTTTTCACTATGCCAACGTCATTGCAGCCTTCCGAATGCAAATGCGTACGGACACATTAGCCTTGGATAGCGTAGCCCGCAACGACCCTGCTCAGGTGGAAGAGAAGATACAGCTGGCCAAGGACCTTGCCACAACGTTGCGCAAAAACGTTGTCCAAGCTACGAAAGGCAAGACACACTCTGGAGAAGAGGCCTGGAGTAGGTCTTGTATCGATTTAGTGCCCGAGATAGATCATTGATACCGTTCCAGAATTGCGCATTACAAAGGAGACTGAAATTGGAGATAACTCGACCATTAAGAGTCCACCACCAAACTACTCCAGCCGTCGAGCCCGTAAGATAGAGAAGGATGGCCCAACGTAACCACTGTTCAAAGTGTCAAATGACTAGTTTCTGAGGCTTACAAGACATCCAGGCAATGCTGCTCCGCCTAGTTCCTCGGTGCCTCGCAATTTCTCGGCGCTTAAGAAAGCCCATAAGCAGAGAGAGATCCCGGAATTGCGTGAGGAGGATTTGGAGGAAAGTTTCGTGCGAGGTGAGTCCCACTTGTGTCCAAAATTCCACGCCGAGTGCCGACTCCGTCTAGGGAGTGGTCCCGGCGGACAATCAATCAACAAGACGGAAAACAACGTTCAGCTACTTCATAAACCCACCGGCTTTCGTGTTGCGTGTCAGGAGACCCGTTCCCTAGCCACCAATCGAATGCTAGCTAGACGTCATTTATTGGAAAAGGCGTGTTATAATATATCCCCACTCGCGTACAACAACAGTGCTGATGCAAGTTCGATGTCTACTTTTTTACACTAATAGTTGGACAAGCTGCATAACCCGGGTCTCTCGAAGGGAGAGTTGCAGCGTGCTAAGCAAAATGAAAGAGAACGCCGGCGGCGTAAGAAGGCGAAAAAGAAGGCTAAGTTGCTGAGAGAGGGACAGGATGACTAGCTATAATTAGTGTACATTCGTTTGTGGGCGGAATACTCCGACTCGCGCAGTCGGTAGGGTAGTGGGCTACCACGCAAGGGACACACGACTTTTCACCAGCGCAATCGTATCGACCGCGGGATACAACCTATCAAGCGCCATCATGTCTACGCAGAACCATTCAATGTACACCCTTGCGACTATAGTCAAGCGGTATGCAATTGATCTAGCCCTGGCAGCATGCTCATCTGGCTGAATGCAGGCTGGAAGCGGTTGCCTCCCGGTTTGAAGACCTCGAAGACGTGAAGCGCGAGACCCGAAGACAGAGTACTAGCACTGTGACCAGCTTCGCCGACGCAGCTGCTCCCCCTCCTCCTCCCACAGCACCAGCGATCCTGGTCCAGCCAGTCATATCTCCTAGCGTCCAAGCCTTTGATGCGATCGTGGTTGAAGCCAGACTCAAGCCGCTGGTAGAGCTCACGTCTGCCTTTGCACCGCAAGTTTTGATTGATCAAGTATGCGTTTTACGTCCGAACAAGGATCCACGATTATGTCTCACATAACGTCTCCAATAGGTGGAGTTGTTCGTGCAAGAGATTCAGGTGTTGCGCGACATATTGCTCAAGGCGGCAGCGTGCAAGAAACCAGATCGGCAGGCTTTCGGGGAGTTGCTAAACCCGTTGCAGGCCGCAATCGAAGCCGTCACCAGGGCCAAGGAAGCCAACAGAAAAGAAAGAGAATGGTTCAACCATCTCACTGCTGTTGCCGAGGGTGCAGTGTGCGTCGGCTGGGTCACCGTTGTAAGCGTTTAGACGTTCGTGCACATACCCTTCATGCGACGTTCCGCCACAGGAACCCAAGCCAGCACAATCCATCACGGATATCAAGGAAACAGCAATGTTCTACACAAATAGGACCCTCAAAGAATTCAAGGAAAAGCAAGTGCAATTCACTCCAAATAACCGAAAGACAGATCGTTAATTTGGGAATTTAGGGATCCACGCCATGCAGAATGGGTTCGCGCCTTTCTTGCTGTCTTGGAGGAAATGAAACGCTATGTTCTCGAGAATCATCCAACTGGCCTGGTTTGGAATGCCAGTGTCAGTTATACGCCAGTTGATTCTCATCGTGTTTCTGAACACCTTTGACAGGGAGTGCATGTTTCTGAATATAAAGCTCCCACGTCTGCAGAAACCTCAACACCCCCACCTCCGCCACCTCCGCCGCCACCCCCGCCACCGGTACCTTCTAGCGCGTCGCCAGCATCGGCGCCAGCTGCGGGAGGCGTTGCCGCTGTGTTCGCCGAGCTGAACCGTGGCGAGGAAGTGACTAAAGGTTTGAGAAAAGTCGACAAGAGTGAGATGACCCACAAAAATCCGGCCCTGCGCGCCAGCAGTGTTGTTCCAGCAAGTACTAGTGCAGCAGGTTCGTGTGTGCTGCTTTACATTCGGAACTCGGATTCATGAGGTCCCTCCAGCTGTGAAGAAGCCAACGAAACCCATGAAACCTGCTGCGTTGGCAGGAAAGAAGCCTTCGAAATTCGCATTAGAAGGAAACAAATGGTTGATCGTGAGTCAGTAGCACGAATGCCGATCTCCGGTGCTGATTTCGGCGGCAGGAATACCAAGAGGACCAACCTGGACTGGAGGTGACGGACGTTGAGATCAGTCAGACTGTTAACCTGTTTGGATGTAAAAACACCACTGTCATCGTCAAGGGCAAGGTCAATGCTGTCACACTGAGTGAGTGTCTGCGCTTGCTTAATCTTTCAACTGAGTAACCCCCCTTGCTTCAGTAAATTGCACGAAGACATCTGTTCTCGTTGATTCGGTCATCTCCTCCGTTTCGCTCACCAAATCACCGTCGTTCCAGATTCAGATCACTGGAACGGCTCCGACAATTCAAATAGATTCAACCGATTCCGGTCAAATCTACCTTTCAAAGGCATGTCTCGGTGTCGAGATTACAACTGCCAAATGCAGTGCCATAAACGTCAGTTTGCCTGTTGAGGGACAAGAAGAAGGGGTTTTCAAGGAACAGGCTGTGCCCGAGATGCTGAAGTCGGTGGTTCAAGACGGGAAGCTGGTTACGAGCGTTGTGGAGCACGTTGGCTAACTGGATCTTGGTTTAATTGGTAACATAAGTGCTCCAAGGACTGACTGCTTAGTTGGCCGATTGCTGAAAACGACCTTTAATTCTCTAACAACAACTTGGCCCTTCAATTAAACCTCATCTAAGATACATTTTAAGGCCACATGAAGTTGAATGGCATCAATCCATGCAGTATTCGTCGAGATAGAAAAAATAGTACAGTAGTAGGTAATTGAGCGCTGAGCTCCATCAAGTGACACCATCTTGCAATGCTGTAATCTTGGGGGCAGTGCGCCACTGTTTGTAAGTCATCGAGTGACTCATCAATCTTCCTTCACCGCACTTATCATCCTCACTAGATACAAATCCCTCAAACGATCATCAAACATGGATAGTACTGGCTGGCGTGCTCACAAGAAAGCGCGTGAAGTAAGCATATATCTCCTATCTCAAGTCCGGCGCATCATCCACTCATCTCGCCACGCAGGATGAACAATACTACCAGGAGCAGAGCCGAAGAGGGCCCGATGGCAGCTTTGTTCCAGTGGAGGAGGTAGGACCCCTACCAGACGGCAGTTGGGTTAGTGGGATGGCGCCTGGGGCGCTATACAGCCCCTCTTATCAACAACCACCTAGCAGCACGAGTGCAGGATATGGTCCCCGCTCAGAATCCTCCGTGTCAACTGGGCGGACCGATCCTGCTTACTTGGCGCAGCTGCCCCCCGCTGAACGTTCACGGCTGCAGAGGATGCCGCGCATGGACCCATACCTTCAACTCATGGTTGGACCTCTCCTGCGCTATGATACTGTGGATGATAATGGCCTCTGGTACGGTGCCGTGTTGATAGTCAGTGCGTACAGTGTGAATATTTTCCAAATCGCGATCTGCTAACTCAATACAGCCGCCGATTCGGGATCTTCCTATGAACCCCATCCCGTATTAACCTATCAATGGGACCCCGAGGAACGAGCGCAGCCACGAGACAACTCTCAGGGTGCTGGGCTATCATTTGATCTCGCCCCTCACCCAGCCGATCCGTACTCTACTGCAATTTCCCCTGTTGCGTCAGAGCAGCCTGGTCATGTGGATTACAAGGCCAGAATAGCTGTAGGCGATCAAATGCAGCGCGTCACTGGCCAGGAGATATACGTCTATGCGGGCAAGGTGGGGTAAGTATCACCTCTCTCCCATGTATGCGGTCGAATGACCCGGTTTACTGCCAGGACGTTCACTTTCTGGAGGTTCCCGATACAGATACAACTCGGGAACACTGAATTATGCATCAAGTATAGTATCAATAATGGCACCCGGCTTTCTTTCTACGTGCCGGCTGTAGACCAGAATATGCGCTGGGCTGCCTATTCTGTGCGTGGTAGATTGATTCGATGCGAACAGTTGTGCTCATTGACTACCTAATCATTTACGAATTTCGCTCAAAGTGCAACGGGTTTAGCGCAGGCGTCAATCAAGATGACTTTAGGGGTCCAGGGTATAGGAGCGGTTATGATCCAATGTGGTTTGACTTGCTTAGGGATCACGCGAAGCAGCCGTTTCATGTACTTGTTGGCGGAGGAGACCAGCTTTACTGCGACCCGTAAGCTTTGATTCTGTGGAATAAACACTCTGCTAACGTCCCAGAAAGATTGACCAGAGAACCGGAAATGCAGGACTGGATCCATCAATCCAAGACATCGGAAAAAGTGGCCTATCCTGTATCTGCCGAAATAACGGAATGCATGGACCGTTTCTTCTTCAACCACTATTGCGCTTGCTTTAGGAATGGTGCTTTTGCTAGAGCCAATAGTTCTATGTGAGCTTGCGTTTTTATTTGCTTATCCCAACCACTTATCCTACACCAGACCGATGCTCAACATGTGTGGTAAGACCCCGATGATATCTACACACAATTATCTCTAATTTTCATTCGTCGAATCCTAGACGATCACGGTACGCGCACTCTTGTTCTCTTTGTACCTTACTGACATGACCACCAGACCTGGTAATTTCTCTTTTCAAATGTAACCGCTTCTTTTTCTCATGTTTTCCATCAAGATCGACGGGTTTGGGAGCTGTGAGCAGATTATTACTGTACTTCAAGCAGTACGCCTAAATAAATAACACTTAGATCCCGAAGAACTGCAAAACTCACCAATGTTCCTTGCGTACGTCGTTTCGCAGGACTTTTTTTTTCATCCGTTGATTTCCTCACAGTATCGGTTCCCGGGCATACTTTTTCTATCTACTATTTCAATGCTTCATCAATCGTGCGGATACTATTATAGTCGTCACGATTAAACCTATTGACGAGATATACTAGCATATGTTGATGGCTTGGACGACCGTGGAAGTGCTCATCCCTTTAGATCTTTACTCCTTGGGGTACGGGGACCATATGTTGGCTTGCCGTCACACTCGTTCCTGGCCTACATGGGGCCAAATGTACGGATCCTAATGCTGGACTGTCGGTGAGTCCTGAACTTTCTTTGATTTTGCCTGTGTCTCATTTTGGACCAAGAGCGGAACGAACGAAGATCAAGGTCTGTAGCGATGAAGAATATCAGAAAACGATGGATGCCATCAATCAGTTGCCACCTCATGTGGAACATCTAGTCCTGCAAATTGGTACGTCAGACAACTCGATTGCTGGCGGTGCTCATCCAGTTCTTCCAGGAATACCAATCGCATATCCGCGCATGGTGTTTATGGAGAGTGCTTTGGACTCCAATCTGAACCCTTTGACAGCTCTTGGACGCTCTGGTCACGCTCTCACTGGGTTCGTGAACAAATTTAATTCGGAGGCAGAGCTACTCGACGATTTGGTATGCGATTTCAGATTGCAGAAATTGTCTGCTCCATTAAAGTCGATTTCTACACAGAACGATCATTGGACAGCAAAAACACACAAGGTACGGGCGAATGAGTACTTGTACCATTGGTGACACTGATAGGAACGGTTGCTGTATCACAAGAGCGAACGAAATTGGTTGATTCAACAGCTTCAGAACATTTCAAGGATGAAACGCCTCCGCATCACATTCTTATCGGGAGACGTTCACTGTGCAAGCGTCGGGGTTTTGAAGACCCTCTGGAACAAGAATAGCAAGGTTATGGAAATCTCCCCTGCCTCGGACTACCGGTACATGATCAACGTCGTTACTAGTGCAATTGTCAACACGCCGTGCGTCGCGCCTCCCGTATCCCCGCGGATGATTGACATCTGAGTGAGCAACTCTTTGTAGGCCCCCTGTCGGAGTTATTGCCTTGGTGTCCACTTTGGCGACCAAGACGCACAAGACGCTACACCACGCTAATACGGATGAGACCATGATGCCGCTTTTCACACAGGATCCCGACGGTACGTCTCGCGTGAAGAATAAGTACATTATGGGACGGCGAAACTGGTGTGCGGTTTGGTGGGACCCACGCTCGGGCGAAATGGTGTTTGATATTCGGGTAGAAAAATCAAAGGGGATAGGTACGAGTGTCGGGTACGTTTGCACTTCATGGATTTGGCAGTGTTTCTGATGCGGCCTCTCTGCAGATATCAAGTCCGAACTCCTCCGCCTCAGTGGGTAGCAGGGTCGTAACAGGGTCATCAATGATGTTGTGATGTCTTCTTCCACACACATTCCTCGTATTCACTTGCAGGTATTCTTGCTTCTACACGACCACTTCGTCGTGTGCTCATAACGTAAGAGTGAGTTCATAGCAAGTCATCCAGATCGAGATCCATGACAGGCATGTTGTGAATCTGTCCACTGTCCTCCATCTCCATATCTCCGTCCTGCTCCACCTCACCTTCCCCAACACCCTCCAACGCCTCAGAGTTATATCCGCTTTCCGTCTCGGGGTTGTGGTGGTAATCGATGCTCGACGTGTTAGTAGGTGCAGGCGAATGCGTTTGATCGATGTCCTCCGGAGCAAGCAGTGTAGGATCGGATGGGCCCGATCGACTGTCAGTTGCAGTGTCTTGCACTATAGACATCTCACGAAGGGGCGATGCAGTGTGAACGGACGCTTGACGTAGCTCGACCTCCCTTGCACGCTTCTTGGCCGCATTTTGCTGTCTCCGTAATTCTTTCTGGGTTTTCTTTGCCGCCTCTACTTTCTCCTTTTCAGCTCTTAATTCTACCTCGACCCTGGTTTCCTCCTCCTCCCGCGCATCGAGATCCCATTGTTCCTGCATAAACTCGGAATAACGTTCGCACATTGGCCTCCAAGTGCGCTTTGACGACGGTTTTACGTCCTCTCCAGATAAACCCCGCAGGAAGCCCTCGATATCAGGAGGTGGTGGAAATTCAAAATCAGGACCGGGATTGATCCTCACCCGTGCATAGTTGAACAGCGAGATGAACGGATAATACCCGAGAGTTCCATCATCAAAGGGGTTCTCCTTGTGCTCGCGCGGAGCGCCTTCTTTTACACGCTTCTTTGAATTTTCCTTGTCCTTCTTTCGCGATGCGGGTGTGGTCGGTAATGGAAGGTAATCGTACAGATCGCGGAAAGCAATGTTTTGGCATTCTCCGTTTATGAAAAACGCGACATGTGAGCCTTTCAGTTCGGGGAGGGGCCGTAAGACAGGCGTTTCCGTCCCTGGTGTCTTGCGTTCTGGTAAATTTTTAGAGCCCGAAGATTTTTTATTGGGAGGAGCGGAGGGTACGGAGACTGGAGGTGATGCTTTGCTGGAGAACTCCATAAGTTTTATCATTTCCTTGCTTTGAGGATACTCGAGACTCTCAAAGTATTCTTGGCCTTTGAACTCAATGGCGATGCGTTCCCGCTTTAGGTGTGCAGGGTCATGGGGATCTGTAGGATGAGGCTTTCGCCTTGGGGGCAAGGAGATGTACATCCCGACAACGTCTCCTGTGCGGAAGCCCTGGCCATACGGGCGTAGACGAGAGAGCGTCACCTTGTCACCAGTTTTATCCCTGTACCCGTAAGAATAACCGTCGAGCCCGGCAGGGCCATTGAGGGGTGCCTCGCGTCGGGCCCATCCGAGGCGAATGTGGCTTCCCTCGCGCATGTTGGCGTCTGGAGAATCCGGGGGACGGTCGCCTCCGCCGCACTCTATACGTACCTCCAGGTACCATGCACCCTCCCGAACCGGTGCGTTACAACGGGCACTGCGGAATCCCCGCTCGCCGAAGAGGCCAAGGCCGTCTGGGGTGACCTTGACGAACGAACTGCGATCCTCCCAACTCACGCGAAAGGATGGCGGCGCGCTCTCGATGGTGTGGCAGGCGAGTACGGATCCGGGCGGGGAGACGCCAGCTGGGACATAGCGAAAGCCGATCCTGTTCATGGCGAGCTGTTCGGTGGTGTGATATAGGACGCCGAGCGTGTCTGGGAAGGTGGGGAAGCGGGATATTGCGAGACGCGGACGCGAAAAGAGGTCATGGCGACCGGGGAGGACTCCGACGTTGGCTGCGGGGTTGGCAGGGTTGGCGATGGTGTCTGAGGGAGCTGGTGATGGTTCTGGGAGAGGAAGGGCGACTTTTCGTTTCTTTGTGGGATGGCTATTTGAAGCGCCTGGCGTCGATGGACGCGACGACTCTGAATGTGATGGCATGTCGCGAGCGGGGAGGGAACAAGCTGGTTAGAATTGACTTTGATCACGTGATGGAACGCGTCCACCCACTCGAACAAAGCGCAGAGTTTATAACGCTGTATGACACATGCGCACCTGGCGTAACTTACAGCATCCAGATCATATTATACTATATTCACTTAATAGTCTTCCTGTCCATTCCCGTTCCCGTTAGTAAGGTCCATCACGCACGCTGTTAAGCCTGTATAGCCTGTATTACCATTAGATCGGGACCATCGGGTTCAGGACCTTCGGCGTAAAGTCTGGCTGCATATCAGTGAGATCTTCGGACGTATGGTCACCAGACTACGTATATATGTTGTAATTGTGCTAAATATTAATCGTCATGAAACAGCCCCGATATGATCAAGATGTGAACCGCTCCGGACTCGAAAGTCCCTTGTCCCCTCCAGAGTGCGGACCAGTCCCTGAGGAAACAAAAGCTAAACGAAACGTGCGCCGGTTGCCCGCATTCTGTCTCCGAGTCCTCGAATTCGATTCGCCAGTTCTCCATAAATCCATAAATGTCATAATGATAGACGATGTTAAACCTGGTACAGAAATGTCACCGAAAACGAAGCGGACAATAGTCAAGTAGGCATTGAGTAGGCATATAATAACTACACATGGTCTGAATAGGGGTAGATTTCCTGAGCAAGCAGCCCACGTGACCTGCCACAAGAGGGCATCCTCCGCGCTTAAGCTCGATCTTGAACTGCTTCCACAATGACTGCCTTGCGGTGAGTTGCTTAATTCTCAGAAACTGATCCAGACTGACACGACTCTAGACGTATCCAAAAAGTGTTGTCTCTTCTACTGTGGTAATGATCGTCCAGCTTATCGTTTGTCAGGAATTAAGGGATATCAACAACAAGCCCATTGACGTACGTACCGCACTAATAGCCAGTGCGATTACGCCATCAATTAAACCATATACGTAGGGTATCTCTGTGGAACCAGAAGAAGACAATCTGTTCGTCTGGAATTGCACCGTGAAAGGCGCAGTCAGTCCTCCTGTCAGTACTCACATATATGATCGCTCGACTGACAACATACTACAAGTACGATAGTCCATACAAAGGTGGAACGTTCCGCTTCAAAGTCGAACTACCGTCGAACTTCCCTTTCAAAGCGCCTAATGTAAGCCGCACACTGTTACATGTTTGTTCATGTCGTATCCTCACCCCCAAAACGTTGCCCCCTTGCGGCCCTCACTTGTTTCACTTTTATCTCCACTTTGCAATGTGCCTTTCGTTTTATTACGTACTCGACGTTTGCTGCCTGGTAGGTCGTGTTCCAGACCAAGGTCTATCATCCCGGAATCAATGACGAAGGGAGCATTTGTGTTCCTATTCTTCGAGATGAGGTAAGCTTGGAAAACATCTTTGCGTTGAGCAGGGCAATCTGATAGTTGATGAATTATGTGATGGTGTGTCACCAGTGGAAACCATCAATCACGCTGTTGACCGGTAAGTATGCATCCCGTCTCTCCTTCCCTGTTACCAGAGCACAAAACCACACTTTAGTACTTGCAGTCATTCAAGAGAAGCTGAATAACCCGAGTCCCGATGACCCGTACGACGCTGACATCGCTGCAGTAAGTTCTTTCAACCTTTTTTCATGTCCGCAACAGCCTAGACATCGTACTTCAGCTGTTAAAGACGGATAAAGCCAAGTTTTTGGCTACTGCGAAGGAGTATACGAAGAAGTGAGATAGCCCCTGGTTTCTCCCTCTACAAATCTAAATATGATCTTCCATAGGCACGCCCTGTAGTGTTTGATCCCAGACTCAGTGAACCGCTTCAGCACCCAGCAGATTAGCAACGGCGGCCGCCCCTATGAACAGCTGACGGATGCATTCCACGAGACATCGAACTTAATGCTCATTGTAGTAAAACCTTAAGTTAAGAACACGGAAATGATTCGGATGGTATCTTGAGACGGGAATGCGTGAGCAAGAACAAATGATGGGAATCGACGCCACCGAAAGCGGCAAGTTGAAAGAGCCAGAGGACTTTTTGCCCAAGCTTATTGTGTCGTCTTGTAGTGCCGTGGCAACAAGCCCGTCTGGGATAAAAATGCGAGACATGAGGACAAGTGGAAGATAGTACTATGCATAGTGTCAGTATAGTTGCCACGTGCGTGAGGGACCTCTGAAACACGCTTGACCTTTGCGCGGTCGTCGCGTTCGACGTTGAAAACGAATTCTCTGCTCGTCGTTTCTATTGTTTCACGGTGGATCTGTGTGTTGCGCGTGAGGTCCATAACGGTCCACGGTTCCGTAAAGGCAGAACTCGTGTTCAACACGTTGCTTGTCGTTCCCCTCTCAGACTCCCCTGGATTCTAGATCTACTCCAAGTAGCCCTTTCTTCGCTTGTGAGTCAGCCAACGTGTTCAAAACGAGGGAGACGACTATGCACCGTCTTCGGTACGTACCTCGCTAGTTCGCGTGCATCACGTCCTCATTTCGTACTCTCGATCTTACCCCTCCGACCCTGCAATACCGACAGCAAAAAGTCCGACCCTAACAGGACCTCTCCGGTACTTCACAACAATCCATTCCCGCAGTCATCTGCCAGTGAAGACGAGCAGTTTCTCGGACTCCCTTCTGCCGACGCTTTTCGGACTTCTCTCATTCTTCCAGAGTGCGTCTCTTTTTGTTTCCAATGCCGTCCTCTCACAACGTGGTCACAGCCTTGCACGCCGATTCACCCTTCTTCGCACCCCTTCGGGTGACCCAGTCTCTCTTGTCGATCTCAAGCTCAAATTCGCCCAGCAGCGGGCAAGAGGGGCGCCTCACCAAATTACGGAGGCTGAGGAGGACATGATTTTGCAGACACTGGGCCGAATGCGCTCTAAGCATACCACTCCAACCAGTCAGCTAACGCTAACTCGAGGCGATACCAACATAAGCGGTACCAGCGAAACCAGTGCAGAATCCGACTATACCCCCGAGCGCTCTTCACATCTCTCGAGCAATACCGCTTCCACCACTTACCCCGCGTCCTCTATCACCTCATCGCCCCGATCCACGAAGCGTTACAGCAACAACCTATTTTCGTCAGGACGTCTTCGAGATTATGGATATCTTCGCACAATTTCGCAGAAGACTCATCGAAGCGCCGTGTCGATTACTCAGACCGAGTCAAGTCAAAGTTTGAGAGAGGAGACATCCCTAAATTCTATTGAGAGCCTACGACCCATTACCCCAGACGGGGAGGGTCACGCTTCCCCTCCCTCAAGCCCTAATGACAAGACGCCTGTCGCGCGCACAGCCTCCCTCGTATCTTCCAACGAAGACTTGCCGCCACAATCTAGTATAGACAATAGCAGTGGCCTTCGCATATCGAAGCGGGCTTCTGCTGCGTTGGCAGAGGTCATAAAAGAGTTCGAGGAAGAGGTCGAAGACGAGATTGTCATGCCGCGAACGGGACATCTGGTTCGACCCACCGACTCTGACCAGCTGCGCGTGGTGGACGACACGAAGGAGCCGCTGGAGCTAGGTGCTTCGGTAAGACACAATAGCCTCTATTTATGTGTATACTCCTTACGCGTGTACGTTAGTTCACCTACCATCGATCATCCTCCGACTTTGAGGCAGGTACCGCAATATCACCCGATGGGCAAATTGTTACAATGGAGTCTGATTCTCGGCAGTTATCACCCACTCCATACGGTCGTCCTGGTGCAAGCTCCCCTCGCCTACCGGGATACATACCAGGGATGCCCCGACCTATGACCCCGCGCGAATCCTCGTTCGACACTGAGGATATCCGTTCACATTCTATCACACCACGCGCTTCGTCGCCCATTGCAATTGCCAACGGGCAGAGCGCTCACATGGCTACGTCTTCCATCTCATCCAGCATACTCAGGCGAGGTTCCGATGCTTCTCGGAGTACACCTCGCCCTATTTCCCCTCAGACCCATACAGCAATGAATACCTATTCAACGCGGAGTAACAGCGGAAGACGTACACCAGACACATATCGCGACAGTACGAGTGGTACTGAGCAGGAGGGCTCAGCTACATCATCTGTATTTATCCGACGTCGACCTATATCCCCATTATCTGGTCCTGCGTTTCAGCCTATGACCGTTTCCCCTCGACCCAGCACGCCTTCAAACATCACGTGGACCGTAGGGGGAGCGAGCCCCGAAAAGGCTTGCGTCAAATCTGATAGTCGATCATCGCATAGCAGAAGTGGAAGT
>JBBPOJ010000988.1:0-17602 GCA_038091395.1 Leccinum rimulosum
CCCCCCTTTTTTTTCCCTCGTGCTTCATGATCTTTTCCTCCTATCTCTCACCCTGCCATATATATATTTGGTTGCATAGCTGCCTCGAGGATGGGGGCCCGGTGTTGTTCCCCGTACCATACGGTCGTTCCGTTGTGATATCTCTCAGCGCGAAGGGCTTCGCGATTTAAGCCCAGAATACTACCTATTCACTTCCATGTAGCACGAACCCTCGGTTACTTTCATCAGATTTTGTTGTTCAAGTTGCTATCATGCTATGTATTGTAGTTGTTCGCTATCAGCATAATCTTTATTACTATGAGTAACTCGGTGTGGCAACAGAACCAGTGGCCCATCTGCATGAAGAATCCCAGAACGACTCGAGACTAGGGGAGTGAGTGCTTCTCCGTCCTGAGGTACGACTTCATCAATTTCCCGAGCTGTTTGTACAGGGCACGCTGATGTAAGCGACGCAGCGTGTTAGTCCTGCACGAATGTTCCAAATGCTGTCACTACTGATCACCGCGCGGTGCACTGGTTTACCGCCTAGATCTGTCAATGGACAACCCGCTGCAGACAGGATGCAGAACTGGAGGTACGGCCGCAACCTAACTACGACAACGCCAACCTCCCCCTCTCCAGCGTCGCGTGCTCGACCGGGCCCAATGGTCTCGAACAGAAATATCCTACTCTCGGTTCGCTCCCAAATTTCCCAGACATTGGTGGGGTGTACGCTGTGGAGAAGTATGGGTCTGCTCAGTGCGGCTCGTGCTATGCCGTCTTTTACGAGGATCTGAATACGACGGTCACCATTCTGGCGGTGGACATGTCCCAAATAGGGTTCACGGTTTCGCAGAAGGCGATGGATACGTTGACGGAGGGTCAGGCGGTGAATCTCGGCAGGGTGTCCGTGACGTATACTCTCGTGGATGCGTCCGAGTGTGGGCTTTGATTATGACGATGAAGTACACTAGTATGCCAATCTTCGACTCTGGGCTGTGATTCTCGTTCTGGCTCTGATTCTCAGACATGAGCACGCGAGGTGAACGGAATGGTCGGGCGCCAGAGAAAACGGGACGGTTGATTGACATTTCAGGGGACTTCTCGCGTTCTGAGTTATCGCATGACGTGACTTTAAGGTCTGCTGTGTTTTATCATAAAATTTCAGTTTGCAGTAGAGTTCTGCGTTCTCCCTTTATCTAGAAGCTACGAATGCTTTTCTCCGTCTACCGCGTTCCAGGTACAGTGCAAGGCAAATGCACACAAGGCCATTGAAAGGGCCGAGAAGATAAAAAGAGCCAGCAAGACACCCGGAACCTGGTAGTAGGCGTGGTTTCTGTGCCGATCGACCTTTCCTGAGCGGGTGAGGAGTTCAAAAAGTTCAGCGCGTGCTTTCATTCAGCATGACGCAGATCATCAAGCTTATGTATTCCGGAAGTCGACAATCAATAATATTCGTTACCCTCTATGGAACGAACACATTCCATCGCCATCGAACCCCGGTGTCGGTGTCCTATACTCGTACACATACATCCCTCTCGACCGTGTGTTACCAACTGTCCGATCACTAGTGATCCAAATGGCAACTAGCTATCCCTCTCTCGAAGCTTAGCTCTACAGCCATCACATGTCAAAGATTCTCCCGTGACCCCTTCACTTCCCCTTCACTTCCTTTGACTTTGACGTCGGCTGACATAGATCAAAACATCGTCGATGACTGCTCGGTCTGTGCTTCAGTAGCTGTTTGCGTTCAGCACAACCAGATATTCAAGGGTATGAGTTCATTTCCTCTGAGGACGACGCATATACTCATGTCTTTTCCCGAATTCACAGTTATCTCATCTTCGATCCCTGGAAATCAGCTGGGTAGGTATAATCTAAACGCATATCTAAACGGTGATTGCAGACGAGTATGTGGCACTTTTCGATCAACGGACCATGGGACTGACAATACGCTCAAATACACCATTACGTGTCACAGATATATGAGTCTCGGTTGGATTATTCAGGTTACCGGTGTGGGACTTTGACGTCTATCATTTACCTCCCTTTGACGACTCCGGGCGACCCATGGGGATTTCGTCCGGACGGAAAGAAGTCGTGTGGCCGGCTTTGATCGAGAAATCCGTATGTCATTCGCTTATACGATGTGCCGTGAACGTGAACTGACGCCATTCCTCTAGTATATGAAGCTAATGGGAGGATACGACTTCCCTGGATCGTAAGTGATTTGATGCTCTTGTACTCTGGTTCATCGATGACATTACACGGTACACATGTGCTGTCGACAGGAATTCCTCCATTGATCTATGGTACGCATGCCACTGATTGATGCCACCTGTCTTTTGTAATATCCGACAGTATCATGGTTAGGGTATTGACAGGGTGCATATCGAACTGCAAAGGTACGGCTTCCAGTCTTCAGGAATACCGTAGATAACTTCATCTGGGGCTGATATCCATTTCATGAGCTTCTTTTCTGTTGTCATGTGTACATCCTTCCAGTACTGATCAGATTCACAGCACCTCGTTTGAAAGGGAGGAAACGTGGGGAAGGATCGCAAAAGGATTTCAGCACGGTGAATCTGACCTTGCTCACGTTTCCCTTATCGAGTTTCTATTGCAGGTTATTGTGTGCTGACCGTAGGCACGGACGCAAAGACGTTATTGAAAACCGAAGGGGTGAAACTCTTACCTTTGCGCGATTATGCAGTCGTCGGTGAGCCAAAGGAAGCGATCCTCATAATATCTCCGTAGTTGCATGCTCAAGGATGGTTAAACCCGGAAATTCGAGAAACGGAGAACGAACTATGGTTAACGTTGATAGATTCGAGGATTTCTGTGGTGCACTCGTCTGTCCATCCTGGGTACGAGGACAATTCGAGTGCAAGCAATCCACGTGAGTGATAGTTACCAATATCTATGGTATCTGGTCGGATTAAAATTGTGGTCAGGCATGCTCGATATGCGGTGGGATGATATTTGTGCAACGTTCGAGGATATATATACATCTTGAGATCCTGGCCTCTTCGAGGTTGGCTTCATCCCCCATGGGTATGCAGTTTCTGATAGTGTATCCATTGTCGTGGAACAAAAAAGTACTCATGTGTTATAACTCAGATGGAAATCCGCCACTGTACACGATAAGTAAAAAGGTGACCTGCTTTCTGCATCCAACCTACGTATGTCCAACTGACACACGGTTGTATTTCAGCATCTCAGCGTCATCTACGGATGCTTTATGAGTATCAGTGTTCCCTGCATGAAGGTGATGACCCACTGGATATGCGTAGAGATATCTGGATCCTTCATCGCAGTGTCCGCTAATTCGTCGCTCTCACTTTGGGACACTAAGACAAATCAACAAATTGGGACCATCATCCACGACTCCCACGTCATCTGGTCCATGGCCATCTCACCAAGCTACGGTATTGTGACTGCTGGAGAAAAGGCAATCACGCTGGGCGACCTTTGTGACATCCTTCCCCCACCCTACCGCGACAGTGTGAGTAATGCTACTCCTGCGAGTTCACGTCCTTATTGGTTTGTTCTTTCACAGATACTCTTGGAGCGGGGCATGGTTATGGATCTCTGTGCTAGGGACGCGCGTCGGAGTGCGCTTATTGTCTGAATGACTTCGCTGTGCTAACATTTGTTTCCACCAGAGGATGATATAGTGAATCTGCAGAAAATTGTTCAAGATCTGCGTAACCAGCTTGCTACATCTAACAAGGAAAAAGAGAGCCTCAATGAAAGCTCAAGTTTGTTCTCTCCGCCTTCCACCCTACTTCGTTGACAGTCCCGTTATTAGATCGCAAAATCATGAATCTCGAGAAAGGTTTTCAGGTCCTACGTAGCTAGCTTGCTACATCCAACAAAGAAAAGACAGGCCTTGACGCAATCATCAAGTCCCTTCGCATACAGAACGAAACCTCAAGTGTGTTCACTTCGTTTTCCACCTCACTTCGTTGACAGTCTCGTCATTAGATCGCAAAATCGTTCATCTTGATGAATCGGGCAAGGCACTCCACAGCGTGCTTGTAGCATCTCAAGACTCAGTCGACCGATTGACCCAGACGATCAGGGCCCTGCGCGCAGATATTGATCCACCCGAAATGGACTTAGGTGCGTTTGAGTCCGTGCAGATTGGCGACTCTCTGACTCATTTTCAGTATTAATTGCCCGAAAAAGAACTGGAGCTTACCATTTAAGAACTCCGTAACCGATTCGCCACATGCGACGGTACCCTCCGTGCAACTAACAAGAAGCATGAGTGCGAAACATTGTACGCCGACGGTCGCACATATGATGTTGCACGCATATCCACCTTTCCCAGATTCAGGCGACCACTCGCCGCTCAGGCTCGCCACTTGTCCGAACCTGGCCGTTTCATGACTTCCTTGGATACATGCGTACGAGGAACGTATCGTGCCGCAGGTTCGTCTCCATTCTCCCTTGTAGTATCCAATATCAAATTCCCGCTACGTTAGTAGTGGGTTTTATGGTTGCGTTCCTCTTCGGGAACGGTGTCATTTTTATTCTAAGCACGTCAACATGGTCAGTACATCCTCACAGATCCTCGTCAGGTCCCTCACCCCGCCCAGTCGAGATCAATCAAGGATAGCTATGCTGAGTTTTGTAGCATCACTCAGGCTGGCTCATCGTGAGTAACCCTATCGATCCCATCTTCGCCTCCGTGATCTCTCCTCGATAGAATCAAGGAAGCCAAGCGTTACCTGGATAGATACAACCGACTGGATGCCGCCGTGGATGCCTTCTTTCAGGATGGCGGCTCAGGTCGGACAGGGTCCGCTGTCTTGACAAGCAGGCTCACTACACTCTTCGATAAATATAAAGGTAGGCATGACAGTGCTCCGATCACCTCCGACCAGATGTCCAGGGACGAATAAATCCTTGCGTGCAGATCCAGACGGGGATATTATCTCCACTCAGGGCACTGTCCAGTTCTTTACCGAACTCGGTTTCAAGCAGGACGAGGTCCGAACATGAAGAAGCCGAGAACGACTTCAATAGTCGAGCGTCACCTAGTTTCGACGACCTCGTGTTCGATTTTTTGGACAACTTGAAACCGAACGTCTTAAGCGATGATTCGGTAGGCGAACATTTCAAACCAAGTTCTCGATTCGCCGAAGTTATGGTGTATGTAGATGGGTTGAAACCGACTCTGTTATAGTACCCACGATGAAACTTGCAACTCACGAGTGACACCTGAATCTCCTAGAACATTAACGACGCATATGAGGTATCGACTTAGCGGGCTTTACCGCGCAGTCGGGACCCAGGCCTGTGCACGCCTGCGTACGCCTGTGCAAGTTTCTATTTTGAGCACAATGAAACCTTCAATTTTGGATGGCTGCCATCCATATCAACAACGGCCACGATGGATGCTGAACGCGCTTGGCTGGGGAGCTTAAGCACTACCTTTGTCAAGATGAGCTCGCCGCTCACTCTTGATAAGTCGGTCAACGTGAACCACTTGAACATACTCCTCAAAAGAGAGCTTCACAACTGCATTATCGACGAAAGGCATGCCTCCGCAGATGACACCTATCCCCTCCTCCGAATACTCCCAAAGATCCAGATTTCACGATCAGCTATCGAGAAACTTTGGAGCTCTACTAACAATGGACCCGTACACTTGTACAAGAAGGGTCGGTGGAACGTTTCACATTTTTCCTACGCAGACGGAGAAGTCGAAGAAGCCCCGCCACTCCCTCGTCTCTCCGAGTCTGATTACTTGGAAGACACTGCTGATGAAGCTCCGGTAATGCTCGACCAGGATGTCGAGGCCGCATGGGCGGCTGGCTCAAATGACTCACCGCCATCCTCCGACTCCGAGACAGAGACGGAGGAAGACACTGACTCGGACGACCGTGCCAACGACCCAGATTACGCCCCGGGCCAGTCCTCCTCAAGTAGTGATTCGGATGCCTCCGAAGACCCTGGTCCGAATGCCTCTGCTACCGACTTACCGAAAAAAACTGTGTCGTCGGAGAGACAGTACGCGCGGTTTCTCAACACCCTCGTATCTGTGCTACACACTTTTGTGTCCGAACCTCGCCATTCCTACCCCATAATCCATGGACATCGGATCTTCTCCGCCGCATTCTCCACAGTCCCTATATTCCACGCTCTCGGCCCACGCAAACCGGACCTCATCATCATCGAAAGCAGACAAGAACGTCTCTTGGATGATATTTCTTGGGAGGATCCTAAGATTGTCATGGAGCTGACCGAGGAAGAATACAAGCCGACTTCACGCATCGCCTACACCATCCATTCCAAAGCCTATTTCATGTTACGGTCTCAGCCGTGGCGTCGTTTCATCTTAGGCTTGTCGATCGCTCGTGATCTCCTGCGGATCCATTACTACGATCGTTCTGGTGCCATCGTCTCCCGGCCCATCAATATCCACGAGGATCCTCGCAGGGCTATCCGGGTAATCTCTGCTGCTGCGTTTGCCGATCGCAGTTACATCGGTTTTGATCCGACCATAGAAATTTCACCCCCTCAATCTGTGGAAAAACCTCCCTCTGCGTGTGCCACATCTTCCGACGCCCAGCATCAAGTCCACCCACCCGGACCTTCTTCCGACACTCAGCATCCAGTCCTCTCTAATGTTTCCCCTCCTGAAAAGTAAGTACACGAGCCCACCTCTGTTCACGCGGGTATCTCTTCTAACATTTGTTCATCATCGTTCAGAGATGCGCTGCCTGTTGCCCCTTCGCCTGCCCTCCCAACAAAACCGATCGGTTGGGTTCTCGGTCCGGATGGGGAGAAGTACGAAATCCTGAAAATGGTATGGGCTAGTCAGGGTCTAGTTGGCCGCGGAACGGCCTGTTATTGTGTCAGGAACCCTACAGACGGTGAGATACTCGCGATGAAGGATTACTGGGTGGATAACAGCCAATTGGAACATGAGTCGAACATGCTCCAACGACTCCGTGGCATTCAAGGCATTCCCATCAAAGTCAAAGCTTGGAACGTCCAGTTTCAGGGAGAAGCGGATTCAACCATGCGCATCCGTTTGCCATACACTAAGCAACTTACAGCAAATACCAAGATGGCGATTGGGAGGGGGAGAACTCACCGCCGCATCCTTATGACACCCTTCGCGACGTCTATCGTGAATTTCTCTTCGGTCGAGGAATTAGTCTCAGTCGTTTGTGATATTGTAAAGGGTAAGTGAGTTCTCTGTCTATCTATCCGAGTCCATTGTTTACGAGGATCCTAGCCCACGCGGAGAGTCTCGCTCGGGGGGTCCTCCATCGAGATATCAGCATCAATAACTTGATGATATATTGGGCTCTTCTCTTCATGTTTGATGCTGCTGTCCCAGACGACAACGACGTCGTCGAAGCGAACACGGTCACTGTTGCAGGACAGGCAGATCCTGCCAGTACGTCGCAGGAAGTTAAGGAGATTGCGGCTGAATCGCGTCTCAGAAAGGGCCTTCTTGTCGACTTCGACTACGCAATGCTGACCGACGGAAAAACGTTCACGTTCAAAGGAACGGTATGTGTACATATTCTCTTTCCGTGGTCCATGCCAATGTCCCATATTCGCAGGGGACGTTGCCGTTTGTATCGTACCGCATCCTCCAGATTCTTCAATCGAATGTTGATGCTCAAGTTAGCCGCCGCAAGGAAAGGCAGATCATTGACCATCAACCAGCAGACGATTTAGAATCTCTATTCTATGTTGTAGTCTGGATCTGTGTGCTGTATGACGGACCGAACAACAGCCCACGAACGGAGCTTTCTTTTCGGGATACACCCTTATACCAGTGGGCAGAACAGGACTTCGCGCGCGGGGACTTTACAATGTGCATGCTCTCCAAGTTCCAGTTCATGACGTCGCACAAACCAGCAGTGCTAACAAATCACATTGCCCCCTACTTCAAGGATCTTGAACCGTTTCTTCTTGAGTGGAGGGATAGAATTGGAAGATCATTTGATAAGGACGATGTAGATCCACCGGTGCATGCCGATGTCCTCGAGATTTTGACTCGGGCCCTCAAACATATTCGTGCCGGTAACACCAGAAACAAAGTTGACTCGCCGGACGTCGACCCCACCACACCTGACATACACGATGCAATCCACCCTCCTCACGTCGACCCCACCACACCTGACATACACGATGCAATCCATCCTCCTCCGAGTCAAGCCGCACAGAAACGAGCAAGACGCTTAATCCCCCCCAGCGATCGCCAACTCCGCTCACGAAACACAGGTGTGAGCTTGGGCGAAACGCTCGCGAAAAGGGTATTTCTCAAGAAACGGGTTGCGGACTCGGAGGTGGGGGGCCGTTCTGCATAGGGTGCTCCGTTTGCTCGATACTCAATACTTCGTCGTTCGTTTTTCTTGTATCACCTCGTCTTACGCGCTACGTCGGTACTGTAGTAGTACTGTACCAACTATGAGTTTACGTTTTTTTTGTATCCCTCGTTTTACGCGCTACGTCGGTACTGTAGTACTGTACCAACTATATGAATTTATGACTTGTCACGTGTATTACATAATGACTTTACTTATATCGCGTTCGCTCTTAGAATTAGAATTCTTTGTCTCTTCTACGATGTCGAAGCGCAAGTCGTCCATCGGCAGTGACGATGGGGCTGGCAAGCACATTCGAACCAGCGAAAGGGCCAATAGAGGACAAGGAGGCAGGGCTGACCAATTGACGAGAGTCGGTGAGGCCCTCGTCGCGAAACCGCCGCGCAAGAAGGTCAGAGGTTCCGAGACATTTGGCGAGCCCATCAATCCCATGGCACCCGCGCATCTGGATAATTCACGCTCGAAACAGAAGTCTTTAAAGGTATGTGTCTCTCGCCCGTCTCTCAATTACAAATTAAAGTAACATTGTTCAGAGAAACGATGTGCCACATTCGACTACCAGCAACAAGCCAGTGAGCGTAATTATTTTGGGGACGATTCGAGGAACTGATAGCGCATTGAATGCAAGGTTGCCAAAGTGAAGAATGCCGACAGCACAGTGAGTGTTATTATATTCTCTTTGTCGATCTTACACTGGCTATTTGACAGGTCTCCAGAAAGAAGAAACTGAAACCTCCTGTGCCCGTCATGGAGCCTGCGGTTGCAAATGGACGCTTTGGCTTTCAACCTGCCGGGTCGGGAGGGACCAAGACCTCACATCGACTGCAGTCTCCTCCGGTCGCACCCCAGAGATCGTCACCCATCGCGAGTCAATCACACTCTCGGGAAGCCCTCCAGGAGGAATATCAGGACGGGTCAGATGCGGACATCCAGTCGCTACGTTTCCAGTTGTCGAGTAACGATCCTGACCTTCAGCAGCAAGATGAGGTCGAGACCAGGCTCTATTCCCCTCAACTTACAGTTGTCGATATGAACGAAAGCGATGTGGAGGTTCCCGCCGAAGCTGAAGCCGAAGCCGATAATGATGATCTAGATGCAGATGGTGAGGCCTATGATGGTGCGGGCCTTGGCGACGTCGATCGGGGTGGTGTCTTCTCTGACGAATCGTCAGAACTGGAGTATATCAACCCTCCAGTTGCTCAAGTCAACCCGAAGAAAGTGCGAGTACATATTGATGACGACAAGGTGAGG
Organism: Leccinum rimulosum; assembly: GCA_038091395.1. Classification (NCBI taxonomy): domain Eukaryota; kingdom Fungi; phylum Basidiomycota; class Agaricomycetes; order Boletales; family Boletaceae; genus Leccinum; species Leccinum rimulosum. The sequence goes on from JBBPOJ010000988.1 coordinate 9,591, forward strand.
ACTCGTTCTCAGTGGTAAATCATACTCAATTTTTTCGATATAGCAGCCCCATCACGACGTCCTCCAAAACCATCACAAGAAGAACGGGCGCCCTCGTGCTCCTGATGGGGACCATCTCCTTCGCTTAAGCAAGGCAAACCCCTCACGTCAACCGAAATCTGGCGCCGATACTTCTTTTGAGGACGAGGACGCCGGTAATCACAAGACATCGAAGGCTCCGAAATACTCAAAGACGTCGAAGGAAGACATCAACGCTGGCCCAACTACATTGGCCTTCTATAAGCCTTACTGGAAGGCGCTTCTGAGATATGCGAAATCCGAAATGCGTCTTCATTGCGCTACGATTAATCTTTTCACCCCGCTCGAGGTCGTTTTAGAAGGTAAAGCGCGAGAAATCCTGTCTCAAACGATCGCTAAGTGGAAGGAGGAGGAACGGGCTCTCGAACCAGGTTCGTCGCTGTCATCCGTGTCCACCCAACCGTCCCTCACCAATATCTAGAAGTATACCGCGTCCATAAACTCGATATGCACAGGCTCATCGCGGATGAGTGTGCCAACTTCCGCAGCATTCTGAAGAAAACAGCTATCGCAGCCGTGACCAAGCACTACGACCTCTATCCAAAGTCCGGCTCTGTGAAGGACCACGCGGCTTATTTCAAACACGGGAAACGCGCCGCCGCTGCCTTGCTCGAGGAGAGTGACTTCTTGCGCCATGGCGTTGATGACATGGTATGGAAATAGAGACTCGTTTCATATCGGCCTAACGTTTTGAAATAGGGTAAACCGTGCAACTTCGCACATCCTGCAATTCGAGAATGTTGTCTGCAGATATATTACAAGTCCAGGTTCCCGCTCGGCAGGAAGCAACTGTTCGAACGTGGCTTGCCTTTAATTGCCGTCGCTACGGTCACTACTGCGGTAATATTTCATAACTCGTTTTATATTCTTTCTGAGTATCTTTCACATAATGCACGTTCTCAAGTCTGTTCGGACTCATGGTCACACCAGGATCGTCCCCGCTATCAATGGTGACAATTGCTCCTCCGACTACCGGAACATTCAGAAGAGTCTTGTCGCTGTCGATAATGATGTTCACCACGGACAGAGATTGCGGAGGATGTTGAAAGAATGGGGAACGGAAGGATTGTATGTTTTTTTTTCCTTGTATCTGCACAATGGCGTTAACTTGCAAATATTTTAGGTTTACCACGGATGTTCCTGATGCAGCGGATTCGGATAATGCCATCACGCTGAAGTTGTAGTAGCTTATATATATGATGTAATACTCGGCTGTTTGTTTGCAATGTCATCGGTTTCAGTCTTTTACATTACAAATATAGAGCGTGTGATAATCATGCTGTATAGAACATCTTCAGCGGAGACAAGACTTTACAGGCCCACACAATCATGACTCGGACTGGTATGTAGGCATGTGACAAGAGCCAGGCCAGTACATAGCTGAGATGGGTAGAATGAACATGGGCAGAATTGTTTAAGAGCTGAGAAATACTGGACAAACCTGTACTGATAGGATGAATTTGGACAGAATTATTTAAGAGCTGAGAAATACTGGACAAACCTGTACTGATGGAGTAGATTGAATCTTCACCTTCAAAGTGAGATGTGGACAGGACTGTAAACAAGCTGTACAAGGTTGCAGAAGTCTGTGCAAAATGAACCTATTTGAAGCACTGTAGGATCCTGAGCAGGTTGGGCAGGCCTGGACAGAGCTGGACATTGACCTATAGTTTGCTGATGCAGCAGTTAGCAGAAGCGGGGGGTATCATGATAAGAAATATGGTGGCGACAGTGGGATACGTAGCAGGGGGACAGTCATAGCCATAAAATAGATCGAATCGATGAGGTTGGACAATCAGGTCTAGTATACATTTCTGAGAGAGCGGAACCGAAGGGCTCAGAAAGGAACCTACGGAGAGCAATATACGCCAATGGTAATCCAAACGACATTGAATACTCGAACACAATACGCCGTCGTTTCGCTTGAGTTGTAGATGTCGGAGAAAAAGAAACCAAACGTTCGAGATGGATACAGATAGAGAGGCATGCCGCAGGCAGCGCAATCCGAAAACCAGTAATAAAAGCTGTTGCTTCAAGGATACCCACGTCAAAACAAGCGTATCATAAGCAGCAGAAGTCGGATGCACATACAAATGTCACACCACAATAGTGCTTGTTTACCGCCAGAATCTGTGACGACGAAGGTTTCGCCATTGTCAGCTTATTAGAACGTGGCTGCCTGAGTAAAGCCTGAGAGTGAGCGAGAAGGGACGACATACAAGTTCATGCCACTAAATTACTAATTAGTGTAGAATAAATTTGTCCGATATCGTCCCTCAAATGGGATGGGTAACCGAACAGCGAAACAGCCTCGATTGACAAATCTTGGACAAGGGATTTGGTACTGGCAGAGTCCGAAAAGAACGACTAAAGCAGCTCACGCCATACCGTGACCCAGCAGGTTGGGATTCCGTTCAGGGCCGGACAGCGCCTCGCTGGCCACACTCTGCCCACTCCCTCCTCTCCTCCTAGTAGTGCATGGAGAAATGAGTCCAAAGACAACAGAAATCGATAAATAGCAACGACTAAGTAAATGCGGGTGTTCTACAAAAAAAAACCCCCCAAACGTCAAAAAGTTTCCAATCAGATCCTTTTTTCTTTACCGTCCACACACATCCACATCCATCACACCGCTGGCGCATGTGAAAGGTATTCGTCGAGCATCTGTCAGATCACATGGTGTATCAGTAACCACACCACCACCAAAGGAGAAAAAAAGACGACCCACCTTGTCCATCTCGTCCAACTGCTGGAACGCCCCGGAATAAATCTCCCGAATCTCCGGGTGCAACGTCTGCACCTCGATCGACCTCCCAAACAACAACTCCTCCACCGGACGCAACGGCCCCTCAGGCGGTTTCACAACCGTGCCCGCCACCTCGATCACAGCCAGCATCTGCGCCACCGCGAAATCGTCAGACATAAAGTACGGACGCTTGGTCGCCCGCGACTGCGACTGAGATCTAGGTGGCAATGGCGACGGTGATTGCGATTGCGATTGCGATTGCATATGCGTATGCAGAATAGGCTTGAACGTCGTCTCGCTAATCAGCTGCATGGTCGGTGTTGTATACACAGAGGTCGACGATGTCATATCAGACAGCGCCGACGCGATCGATGGCTGGCGGTGAGAGTGCGACTGCGATTGCGATTGCGATTGCGATTGTGAATGTGAGTGTGAGTGTGAGGCTTGCACTGGTGGCGTGATCGACCGGTCGTGCGTAGCTACACTCGTCGGCGAAGACATCGTAGGCGCCACAGAACGCGACTCCCGATCGCTCAACGAGGACGGTGACAGTGTCTGCTTCGCATCAAACCCAGCCAACGGTGTCGGCGTTCGCCCGGCCGATTCTTCTATCGAATACACCGACGAAGACGACCCGGTCGAGTGCGCCGATGGCGGGTTCTCAGACCGGTCCTCGCCGCCTTTGACAGTGGCATACTGGGCAACGAGACGCTCGTTTTTTATCTTGGCGAGCACCCGATCCAGTCTCTCGTTAAGCCCTTCCTTGCCCTTGTGTCTCCCAAAGACACCCTCCAAGAGGTCGTTCTTGTGTTGTGGAGATGACGATCCGCTCGTCTCGCAAAACTCTTGTTCAATGATGTCGCTCACGTCATAGGATTCCCCGTCCTGAACGTACGAATACCGTATGCGGTCCCCAGCATCTTATCGCGAGCTCCGAATCATGGCATTTCCGGGCAGCAAGACGTCCACGCCCCGCACCAAGTTCGTCTGCGTGGAAAGAATGGCACGTTGCTTTTCCCTAGAAGCAGCCCGCTGTGCAGCGATGATCTCCTGTCTAGATAGCTGGCGCGGTTTCTGCACGGTTTCTTCTGGCGACGCATGATCCGAGCTGAGGCTGGAGCCCGAGATAGAAGAAGGTGTAATTTCGATGAGACCTGTGTCTGAATCCCACATTGCTCCTGGTATGGCCTTCAGGTACACGTCGAAGAAATTGTCGGCGAGGAGGACCTCTGATGAATAATGTCACTCCGTTCAGATCAAATTTGGCACGCAACAGTGGAAAGACAACGCACGTGTGGTACCAGTGTCGACGATCCCGGCTGTGGAGGTGGGAATGACGGTGTGGGCACCGTAAGTAGACGAATTGACGTTAATTCCCCAGTAGTAGGCAGCCGGATAAGTCTCCGTCACGGGAACATACATCAGCTCGCCCTCGTACTGTATATGACGAACACAAATCAGTTCAACACCAAGCTAATGGATGCATTCAAGAGCCAAATTCATACCAGGCTCGAATCGATGCCTCCGTAGGTCAGTGCTCCATCTACACATCTTTGGTTTAGTTACAAACAAGGACACGGGGCGTCCGAACTCACTCGTGTCGCTGTAATTCGTCGAAGGAGCAAAGTATACGCCAAATATTTGGTTCTCGATCAGTCCCTGTGACACAAGATTGTTCATGACTGTCGGAATCAACGCGTTTGTATCGGGGAGAGCGTGCCCTGTGTGAGGTCGACAGGACCGACACCGACGATACCATCGACACCTTCGAAATCGGCATAACAGAGTGCATCGCCGATAGATTGGTTGGTGATGACGAGGTTAGGTGCGAGGGTCACCTGGTCGAGATCTGCTCGTTGTTAGTAATCGGTCGTGGATAAGCTTTGGATACTCTTACATTCCAACCCACTAAAGTAACCGGTTCCGTAAGTGACATTCACGTCTTGCCCTGTGGGAATGCTGGTGGATGTCTGGACATATGTAATGCCAGTACTGCAATAAAAATCGTATGTCGTGCGACCTCGAGTGATCATCCACACTCACCCACAGAACATGTTCGAGGAACCGGTGTCTACAACGAGATTGTGGTATGTTGGAGGGCTACCAATGCCGACGCTTGTCGTATACTGGACGTATGTCAAGTTGGTTACTGGAACAGTTGTCGGACCACTAGTTGCACGGCTCTTGAAGAGGGCGGCACGAGCACGATCAGCATCAGGAGATCCCTTGAGGTATGCTCCTGTGCGTTGCAGCTCCGTGAGTGCGGATCGCGATGGATAAGCTTAAACGATAGTATGGAACATTTTCAGTGGCCCATATTCACGAGTTCCGCGACATGCTGGTCCCTGGAGCCAATTTTCGATTTTCGATACCCACTGATCTAGCATGGCATGAAGACGACCCGCTGTCCTGCCGTGATAATGCAAGACATCCTCGAGCGATCGCGCCAGTCGACTTGCAAGTAGCTGTTCGGATATGCTCGTTCATTGCGCCGTCCGCTTCCGCATTGCGCTCTGGATAGACGATTTTATGACGTTGCATTCCATCGTCTCAAGCGTCGTACGACCGCTACTATGGAGTCTCATTGGTGAGGATTACAAATTGTTCAATTCAATCGTCGAGAGGAGCGGACATACGGTGGCGAGAAGACGATGTGCGGTAGGAAACGGCACAACGGAGTGTGAAGAGTGGATCATCGGGGGAGACGTCTTCCACGCTACCGAGGAGAAGAGCAGCGTCGATAGAACGACGTTTACCACCGTCTTGAACTCGTCTGAAAGTAGGGGGACGTGGATAGGCATCGACGACTTTACTCGAAGGCGACAGCTCCCGTTCTGTCGTGGCGCACGGAATAGTCAGCCACTCTAAGCTAACATTGGAAAACCGACTGCAGCCTACCTTGGCTATTGATGGAGGCCGTCAGCCCATAACGGACTTTGGCAGTACTCCTTCTCTTTGCAAGCTTCTCCTCAATTTCATCCCCACCATAAATGATTGGAACCGACCTTGGCAGTAAGAATGCTGAATTTATGTGACGCGGGGACCCAAGAATAGAAAGAACTCGTTGTCGACCTTGACCTTGAATCAAACTTGACCACCTATCCCTACTTACTGCGACTCCGTGTACGATGATGATCGTTGATCGCCGCAAAGTTCTGGAAAGACGGGGATCAGCGTCCACACCTCGACGTCTTCAACCTGAGCGGCCAATGTCCTCAGAGAACAGAGTTGAAGAGTCGCTCCCATCAGACTTCGAACGAATGGTCTTGTTCCCATGTCATCGACTTCGTCCATTTTGTTCGAGTCTCTAATCGTGGACAGGATAAGGCTTGCGGCGGCTCCGGCCCGCCCCCGCGAAAGGAGAAGAGGGGGGGAAGTGGCACGGATACTTGGTGAATGAGATGCCAGACAGGGATCAACGGGTTATGGAAGTTTACATAAGATTGTTGCGGGGATATTGTTGAGTAGATTCATGTGTCGTGGCACAGCAGTTAGTCACGTAATCCGAGTAGCAAAGATACGACGAACGACTTACACAAAGATGCAGGGTCTCTCCACCGAGGAAGTATCAGCACTGACCTGGATAACCTCGCCATCACAATGCTTCATGGCCGCATCAAACGAACTTGCGCTCCTGCGAGTTGACGGTTCGTAGAACGGGATGAGGGGTGTGGGATGGGGGTATGAGACGAAGCGGGGATGGGAGTACCGAGGGAACCATACGCAGGATGAGCCGGTGGATGGGCGTCGATGGTCCTGACAGGATCGTGGCTCGAGACAAATTCTGGCTTCGCTAGAGGGGTCGCACACGGTATATTCTGTGTCTATCGGTTTTCGTATATGTGCTTGTGCCACACTGGTTGCCGCGGTGGGGCCTTCTAATTACCCTTGCCCTGTTCTGATTCAAATATCTCTTTGCGAACTTCGATGATCTGTTTTGAGAAAAAGCTAGACAAAGCCGTCGTAGGTCGGGAAATAGAAAAGAGAGAGAGTAAGCGGCACGAACCTGGTCTTTCTGTAGTCCGTCCAACCGCTGAGATACTTCTGGTCTGCACGATAACTAGCTTGTCGAGTATCCTGAGTACCCCAGGGATCGTCCAACAACGACTTCGCTCCGCCGTCGCCAATCAACGTTGAGATCTAGTACTAGTGTGGGGATGACGGTATTGCTCGTCGTCCTGGAGGAGCGCATGCAGCGTGCTCACGAGCGAGACCACGCGTCCATCGCCGCCGTTCACGAGATGATGACGTTGATGAGGATGAGGATGGACTTGTTCGTTGTTGACCGACAGTCCTGCACGCGCCGCTGCGTCTTCTCGCATCGCATGTTCGTATCCAAATGACAGCGGTGGTAGTGGCACTAGCGCCGGTGCTTGCGACGTCGCATCTAATCCACGGAAGGATCAACGGATCATGGCGTCCCAACCAACCAACCAAAAAAAAAAATGAAGGTTCATCTTAGATAAGTATCAAAGAACGATCAGACGTACGTGCATCCTCAGCGATGGCGTAACCTGACGTAAACGCCGAGAAATTATGACTCGGCGGAGCGGGCGACGTAGATTGCAAAGCGGCCTTGAGTTTCGCTGCGGTTGCCGCCTCGAGTTCGGCCGAAAAAATGAAGGGGACGTCACCCGCGTCCTTGTCCTTGTACGGATTCTTGCTTGGAGGGGGACGGGGATCTGAGTTGTCCAGTCTGTATTTGCTCGACATGGCACTGAGACTCTGCATGTGTGGACTGAGTGCGAATTCCTGGGAATCGCAGAAGAAGCCGTCCCTGGCGACTTGGGCAGTTTGGACATGGGCGTCCAAGGAGATCCTTGCGAGGGAACGGGTATACCAGTAGACAGCGATGGTTGGAACGGCGGTGACATGGAAAAGTAGCCTCCAGATGGATCGTGAAGGGGAGAAGAAAAGCTCGCTTCGGGTATGAGCGGAGGTGACATCATGGTGGGCGAAAAACCGGTTGCTGATGTTGCCGGGGGACTGGCAGGGTAACATGCAGGGTCCGGGTATACTGGAACGGTGGGGGAAGTGGTATGATGGGAAGAATGGGAGGCGGTGGGCGAGGATGGGGTGGAGACGACGTCGGAAGAGACACGGCTTCATGGACTCCTTCGTCCGGGAGAAGAAGAGTTGGACGCGTCTCCGATATGCGGTAGTCTGTCAGCACGTCGACCGCGTTCTA
>JBBPOJ010000989.1:0-17600 GCA_038091395.1 Leccinum rimulosum
GCAATGTCCTACTGCAGCATACTCTTGGTTGATTCACCCTGCTCCCTAGGCTGAGCGTGGTGTAATCACAAAGGGTGCAGAAGTGGAAATCCTTGGTCTTGGTTCACCAGTCAAGACCACCTTGACCAGAATTGGTCAGTACATTGATATTCCTCTTGTCAGTATACTAACTTGCGCCTCAACAGAGATGTTCCACAAGGAGTTTGACAGAGTGAGTACAGATGTTACTGCCCAAGTTGATCCAGCGGCTCATACTAGCTATTCACAGGGCGAAGCAGGAGACAACATGGGTGTTTTGCTGCGTGGTGTCAAGCGAGAGCAAATCAAACGTAGTCAGATAATCGCTATCCCTGGTTCGATCAAAGCCGTCAAGGAATTCCAAGCTCGACTCTATGTCCTCACAAAAGATGAAGGTTTGTGATCTCGGGCCCGCACATATCATTGTCTTGACGTATTCTAGGTGGCCGTTACACGCCTTTTATGGCCAACTACCGCCCTCAACTTTTCCTTCGAACTGCTGATATTACCACGTCCCTGGCTTTCCCGCCTGGTACGGAGGACGCGGAGGAAAAAATAGTTTGTTGGTTTGTTGTGTTGTTGATAGGAAAGCGTTATCTTAACTCGCTCATCAGGTTATGCCCGGAGACAATGTGGAGATGATTTGTTCACTGCAGACGGACGTTGCCGCAGAAGTTGGATCTCGGTATGTCTTCAAACCTCTGCGTTAATCAGTAGTCCAACCGCACTGCATTTTAGATTCACGCTGCGCGAAGGCAACAAGACGAGTGAGTGTTTTGTGCTGGAGAGTGGGAATGAAACTAATTTGGACCAACTCAGTCGGTACTGGCATCATCACCACGATCTTGGAGTACGCGTAGGAGATGGACATGTGGAGTTCGCCTTATTTTCCGTTACTAATATATGTAGCCGCGCATTATCCTCAGCATTACCTATTAGTAGACATCATATGCTTGCTCGTTTCCGAACTGCCAAGTGTGAACCCTTGCTGCGCTCTCGTTTCACCTTTCCCGTCGCATTGAACTTCTGTTGCAAATGGCACAGTCGATTCCATGAAAGTGGGCAATGAATACTCGGGAATGCGGCTTCGTAGAAGAGTGCTAGGCCCAATCGCTTTGCAATTTGCATAGGCAGGATAGGCGATCAATAGAACCTGTGGAACCTGTTGGCGGTTCTCATGTATTGCTCAACACCGAGGGGGAACCGAGCCAGGCATTCGAGACACTTTGCATAAATTGGGAAAACATCTGGTACATCGGGATGTTTGGCTCGATAGCCTTGGCTGCCGTGTTGCTCTACTACAAACCCGATACGAGGTATGCGGCGCCCCCTTCTTCCTTGTACCGCGGACCGCGTTGACCAGTTTCTTCTAGTATACAAACATGGGCGCTGAAAGAGGCAAAGGAGAGAATGGAGGCTCGCGAAGAGAAGTACAAGTACGAGTCATCTTTATCTTCATAGAACGTCCAGCATGCTGTACTCTCAAGTACCCCCACTCGCATTCAATCGGATTCGTAAAGGACCGAGGGAGATGCACTATTCAACGAACCTGACGATGCCACTTGCAGTTGAGAATTGGCGAGCAGTAGGTGACTCTTGCAGGCACAGGGCACGGGCAATTTGATTTGCAAGGTCTATCCGTTTCGCTTCACCCGGCAGGCAGTACTGTGACGATGATCACTGAGGTATCGCTCGCATCGATATGACTGAGCTGTGAGCGGTGCCGCCACGGGTGGCCTGGACGGTGAGTGATCCTAATCGCGGTTCCATTTCTCCACTGCACATGCCCGAGGAAGCAGGCCGCAATCGAGCGTTTCGGGACGACACGTGAGAATCACACTTTCGACGACGCACGGCGACTGCTGTGGTACAGGATCCACCAAGAAGCTGAAGACTTAGCACCGAAGAACAATCCAGGGCAATTCTTGACGACCAACATTTCGTCATTTCATTATAGGACGGATAGCAAGAGACGCGGCGCTGCGGAGATGGCGAGATGTGGCGAGAACCAACCCCAAATTGACCCCAGTGATTTTGAAATGGGAGTATATCTTGCGGCACAACGAGGCACAGAAAAATGTGGATTTCGATAATATTGCAAATTGTTGCCACTACGGCATTAATGCTGGATCAGGAAGAAGGACAATTGCCAAGGGCAAGCGGTACAACAACGTTGATTGGTGTCTAGGAAATCGGTGAGGCGCACAATGTCACATCTACATCTGCGGCGGTGAACGCAAGAGCGTTGTCGATCTCCGTGACGTCGACAAAAGTTGGGATGGCAAACATACATCCGACTCAGTTGAATTCAGTACAGGATGCGGTCAAGTTAGTTACCGAGTGCAATGATAACAGTGATCCGTGTGAACGGTTTCATCGGGATGCACCGGATGGCAGAAACCAACGTTGGTCTAGATCATTGGCAGTGTGGTCTCTGAAGGTCATCGTAAGGAGGTAACAAAACAGTAGACGCGCGTTAGCAGTGCGATAACGCATGAGATCTGTGACAGGGACAGTAGCTCTATGATACACGCGTGTCGGCGTCGCCGATCCATCAAAACAGTGGCAGGTTCAGATGATGCACACGTAGTAGGGCGAGTCATGTATTGCATGGAGAACAGCTCAGATCATACATAGGGCTAGGTAGCAAGCATTGACTGGAAAATGGAGAGAGCGTCTCCCTCTCCTCCTCTCCCTCTCCTCCTCTCCCTCCTCTCCCTCCTCTCCCTCTCCCTCTCCCTCTCCCTCCTCTCACTCGTCTCCTTCTCCATCCAGCGTGTCCCAACGGACTCGTACGCGCACCATTGACTACCACACGCGACGACATCATCCGTGCGCTCTCTCTCTCTCCTTTCCCTCCTCTCCTCTTCACCCAGCGTGTCCCAACAGGCGCGCACCATCAACGACGACGCGACGACTTGCGTGACGCCGACTGCTGCATTGTCGGAGTCGACGAGTCTTCGAATCTCGCGTGGTCGTGCCTAGTCTCCCAAGGAGGTTAGCAAACCTTATCGACAGTACCGAAGGATTGACACAGACGTATGCGATTGCTTTTATTACTGTTTCAAGTGCACTTTATAACTCTCAGTCTAGGAGACACCTTTACGCCCGCATATATTCCCTCGCTCAAGACGTTTGATGGGAAGTATTGTTATGAAAGGTGAAGAGCGAGATATCGACGTTAGTGGACCATAACCATGCTAAATCAAATTACTCCTGACTATCTAGTATGCTAGCATGTGCCTCAGGTACATCGCCAGCACTTTTTAACCGTTTCAAACATAGCAACGGAAAGAATACCCTCAGTCCAGGAAGTGCGCAGCTCCAGAGAACCGGCGAGTGGTGCTGTTCTGGCTCAATCACTATCAATAAAGGGCTTTTCCAATCCAGTCATTGAATAATTGGTTAAGGGTGTCGTAAAGAACCCGGTGGCGCGGCTGCGCGCTTGGCAGTCCCGATGTTCCTTTGGCCTGCCATTTTTGGTCAACTTTCCCACACCGCTAGAGGGTCTGGGTACGAGACTAAGTAACTTGGTTCAACTTGATGTCAAATGTCAGTCTTGAATATCAGAAGGCGTACGTAGGCACAACAGTTTAACCGACTCTGGATTCACGATACCTTAGGATGGTTCTTCCTTTACTCGTCGGCAGAGCAGCGTCGCAGGGAAACTCATCGAGTCTGAGCGACATCTTCAAGTCACGGTCACGGTGGACGTGATTTTTTCTTTTGTTGAGCTTTGAAATCTCTGGCCGAGCTTGCTGGAAAGCCGAAGAATTTCGTTGTGAAAAAGGATTTATCACGCCCTTTCAGTCTCACTGCAGCGTGCCAAGCGACGCAATATAGAGCGGTGCGTCTCCGTCGTTGTACCGTGACGATGTCATTGATCACAACGCTCACCTGACCAACAGGTTACAGCTCATCGGTGGAGACGGCGGCATAGAACTCCGTCGATGACCTCACTCCGGGCATTTTCGGCCGGGCTGGTTCTCTTCTACAAGCATATACCTGCCAGAGAAGAGAAATCAACGTTCCCAAGAACGTCAAGGACCCCAACACCCATACGATACTACGAATGCCCTTCTCGACGGCCTACGTGTGATCAAGAACGCACTCGAAGACAAATACTCGACCAGAGGCGCATCAAAAAGGCCACCGAGGGAAGGGTCAGGATGGGAGTATAGGCTTCCGTAGGCGCGCCCACCCCTGCTCGAACGGTGGCGTTGGCGTTCAGGACATCGCAGCCCTGTAGGTACGTTGCAGCTTTATGTGGGTTTACTATGACCAACGATCTTGATCTCACTCTGTTTTTATTTTGTTGACATAGTACGCTTATGTATTTTACACATCGAGGACGAACAATCGAAAGGCAATGTCGTTGGTATCGATACCTTCAGTTTGGCGAGGCGTTCGATCTACGGTCGAGGATATCTGGGATAATTTTATAGGGAATGATGTTGAACTCGCGGTGAGTCTAGTCATATCACTCTCCGCTAACACATGTTGTGCTCATTCACGCACGTAGTTCCGTCCCCCGTTACTGAGATGACATGCCGTGCGAGGATTCAAAGTACTATAGTCCGTGAACTCCCCCAACCTGCGAGCATCCTCAATTATGTGGATATAAAAGGGCTAGCGAATCATACGTATGGCCTCAGCTGCTACCGCTTCTGTGGTCTAAGCGGCAACCTCGACTATCATGGCTTCTGCCGCGGCGCTGTGGTGCGATCTTAGGGAATAATGGGACTATTTCTCTCGCTTTCTAGGGTGGGAATGGAACACCCAGACTTCATCATCAGGAAAAGAGTCTTTGTATGGGGGAGGAGCCTAAGTCTTACAAGCGAAATTCGTAGGGTTGGGGCGACACAGAAGACTAGCGTTCAAGCACTTCAACTTCTTCAACTTTAATGAAGAGGACTCGCCGCTGGAATTGTGCGGAACCGGATCCCGCTCTTTCTCTCGACAGCATGATCACCACGTTTGAGGCTAGGTATATGGTATTTTGGTTCTCCTGAGCAGGCAGCAACCGAGGTGTAAAACGTCGACGGTATGTTCGTCAGTTCGTCAGTTGAACTACTCACCCAGATCGGAGTACTTCAACTTCTATCTCATCACCGTCACCGTCTCCCGCAAATCTCTCGAACAGGTTACTCTTGCGAGGTCACCCTTCTCCCCGCCGGCTGAGTACGGCGCTCGGACGGTCATGACCGAGCAGAGGGCGAGGACAATCTCCCAATATGGCAACAAGCTCATCGTGATCACCGCCTCGTGGATACCCGCTCCTCGATCCACTAGTTCGAAGATTACTCGCAGATGTACTGCACACTCCAGAAGATTGGGCTCGTTGCTCCCTTTGGTTTGGGTACGCTCGATAGTGTGTTATTCTGTGATCTCCGACTTACGCCATTACGGAAGGTAACAATGTCCCGGATAGCGCCATTCCTTTCGGCGAAGACCGCAATGGATACGCCTTCTTAGAGGGCTATCTGCGTGAGTAGTCAGTGTCTGCGTTCACGTATCCGACGAGCTCGCCATTCTGTATCGGCAGACATTGGCAAGGCGAGCCGCTATCAGCTCGACGGGTCCGTGATCGGATAATGCTGGTATATAGCATACTGTGTGTACCCCATGTGTCTTCCGAAGGACTCGGGCTAACCTTGGATATGACAGGTCACCAACTATGAAGCGCTCGTCTGCGCTCCGCAGCTTCGCTGGGGCTTCCCTACTCTTGACTCGGACGACCTTGTCACTCATTGTACAACGGTCGTTTTTGGTCAGAAGCAACGCCAGCTGAAAAGCAGGCGAGCGAGTTGAGGGTGGATCTATCCAACGTCGACCTCGTCGAGAGAGGCATACCCCGATACATCCGTGACGATATTGTTATTGTTATCACTTCAGACAGAATTATCACCCCAGACAGAACCTTCGCTGCGGACTGGACCAAGACAGGACCATCTCCGCAGACAGACTCGTCCGTGCCGACAGAACCATTGGTGCAGACAGGACTGCAATGCAGACAAAGTGTCGCCATGGACAGAACCGTCCGCACAAAGAACCGTTGCCGCAGATAAAATCATCACCGCAGACAGAGAGGCCGGTCTGAGAAGATTAGCGTGCGTTTATCTCGTTGAAGGGTCCATCTTCGCTTTATTGATCCGTGACGCAGTGAGGTCAACTTGAAGACGATCATCGTCGAGGATTTGTTGTCCGTGAGTAAATGCATATTTGGGATATTTGAGAACAGTTTACTTAATGACACTGCGAATAGATGTAGAAAGCCAACCTGTGGGAGCTAGCTGGGGAAGCACTTGCTGGCACCGTGGTCATTGTCAACCAATAAACGGGTGCGACATCCACTTTATGCTCCAAACATGGTGGTGCGCCAGTTTCCTTGCTTCGAAATTCGGACGTCGACTGAGATAATGATGCGAGTAGTCCAGGACAGAGGTAGCTCCTTGTTTAACCAAAATTTGCCCATGCCAAGTGTCTTTTTTGTGTACATACGCACCAATGCGGGCGGCCGTAACGCGTTCTGCAGGCTCAGACACGCCCACGGGTGCAAAACTCAGTCAGATTATTGGGTCCAGATGATTCGCAGCAACCACAATTACACTCCCCAGTTCACCCCATTGGCTGTGTACCACCGTCAGTGAGCTCTAACAGCCACACATATAGACGACTGCTTACTTGGGCGACCACCGGTGATGATGACGGCAGTGATCGGCTCATGCTTGAGTGGCATATAGTGGTGTCTTAATATCACGACCGTGACATGCTCAGAATCCAATTCGTGCAAATCAGCATAGATCCTGCTGCGTCGGAGCTGCTGCGCATTTAATCGGGAACGTGTTCCCGGAACGGAGGCTGGAGTGCGCTGCTACGTTCTCTGGGTGGGATATTCGACGCTTTATTTTCGACAGGACATGATCGACAATACTACATATAATTCTGCACATGTACGTTCGACACTGAGTACGTGCTGAGGATCCTCCTCGGTGGATTGCACAGGGATCGCACTGGTCTCTCAAAGGTCTCAATGGCGGGCTCCCGGTTGATTCTACGCGTTCATACGACAAATCCCTGTTGAGTCGGGGAGCGGCACGACCACCACTGCTACACGTTTCAGCATCGTGGCTACGGGCGCCCTGGCTGCCAATGGCAGGTTGACCACATACTAAGTTCGTTCCTGTGACTCGCCACCAATGACTTAGAAACGGTCGTCTTCTCGAAAATTGAGTTCGAGTCGATGGTACTAACTTGAAGTTGCGCTGCCGCATCCATCAAATCCTGTCGTAAGACAGCGATAGACGAGACGATGACTCATCGGCCCGGGACGAGCTCCACGGTGACATTGTCATAAGTAATGAGCTGATTATCTGTGATCTGTTATCAAGATAAAGCGATTAGTACATAAGCAAGTGGCACTCAGTTTCTTCTTTCCTCCACCACCACAGCACGTCGCTCTTCCGCCTTGCAACGGTCAAACTGCCGTTGAATCTCCACACACAGATTTTTGCCACTACTGGAAGTGGAACAAACGGAAGATGAATCAGTTCGAAGTTCGTGATCGTCTCTCGACCTGGTCGTTATGACGCTTACGCGAGGAAGGTCACACCAGAGGCCCCGCAGTTTCGGGACCCGATCGCGCGTTTCCGAGTCTCTGTGGGTCCAAGTATAGTTTCGCCGGAAATTCAACTCGCAAATGTCTCTATCCAATAGAAGTCACAGCCAGGTCATGTTTTGGACTGCTGTTGCTCAATGCGGGCGCCAAAATACCCATGTTAGAAGGGTAATGTTGATCGTGCAGTCGCCGAAGAAAGGTGTTTCTGACTGGCTCCCTAGCCTCCCGGACTCATATTTCGGGTTCACATAGATCCGCCAGATTTCGCCTCGGTTTGACGGCGCTCACGGCGCTCGCCATCCTGTTCATCGTGTCTCTGCGTTTCATTCGCAGCAGGGTCTATGAGGCTTTCTTTCACATCCGTTTTATTATGGTGTTGTGAGTGATTTCCATCGCTGAAGCGTCATTGTTATCTCAGGCTCACGTTCGTTAAAATTTTTCAATAGAGGCGTACTATCATACCAAGGAAACACAGTAAGCAACCTCCCCCTGCTTCATCATCCGACGTTGACGAACATAAATCATTTATTCATTCTGGATACGACCATCCTTCATGTTCTAGGCCCTCGATTGTTTCTTGCGTCTCACTCGAGTCATGGTGCTCAACTGCCTCGGTCGACGTCCAAGAATGCAAGATACAACTACAGAACTGCTATCGGACGACCTGGTCCGGGTGACCGTGCGTCGACTGCATTTCCAGTGGTCGCCGGGCCAGGCTGCGTATCTCACTATTCCCTCTGTCTCAACGTTTCTACTCGAGCCCCATCCATTTCCAATCTCCAGCATTGACTCTGAGCTATTCCAACCTGGCGCGAGCAAAAGTGACATCAGATCACGCTCCGAAGCTGAACAATGGAAAGAGACCGTCTTCCTCATCAACGTACGAGGTGGGTTCACGAAGCGGCTGAGGCAGGTCGCGACGCGGAACGAGAGCGTCAAAGTGTTTATTGACGGCCCGTACGGCTCTTCGCCTGACGTGGTGGGGTACGATACGTCGACATTTGTTGCCGGTGAGTTGCTGCTCTCTTTGCGACAAGGCAGGAGCAAAAGGAACCGAGTCATACGTTGCCGCTCTTTTTGAGCGTGATCCAGTGAGTCTGTTTTCGTGAGGTCTTTCGTTGGATTCGGCGCCTAACGTGGTTCTTCAGAGCAGCGCGAAAGAGGTGTGGTCGATTTCGCAGAGTGGTGTTCATTTGGGAAATCCGTGACGTGGGTGAGTATCTTCATGAATGTGTCGAACTGCGCCTGCTGACTCGGTTCCTCCTTAGCTCAGGTCCAGTAGATTTCGGAGGCTTAGCGAGCGCACTTACACCGGCTTGGTTGGATGTGTCCGTCCGGATCTTTGTCACCCGGGGTGGCGTCAGAGCAGGAGCGGGAAGAGTAGCAGTGCCTTTAAGCATGGCTGGGGTTGGCTTAGGTTTATCCGAATCTGCTCTGGCTCCGGACCAGTCCCCAGACAAGGCTGGCTTGACGTTCGAGTGATTTGCACCGCTATCAGTGCGGATGGAGAATGGGCGGTCGGAGTTGTACTCGTCTTGCTTGCGCTAGAAATGGGACCCAGTCCTGCTGTCTCGCCATGACCCTCTGCAGGAAGCACCTTTGCGTGGTACGTTTATCGTGAGCAACGCTACCCAGATTCGCTTGACATTCAAACACAGGTTTATATCGGTGATGGTCTGTGGCGTCTTCGTGTCGGCCGATCGAACATTGTTTTCGAACGCATGCGCGCCGCTATTTCACACTTCAATCACGATCCGGCAGTGTTAGAGGCTAGTCAGACGCCAGACATGCAGTCCGTCTTACAGCGCACCTATCTCCGTGATGTCCTTCTCCGCTCGTTTTCTCTGATATCTGCCCCTCTGCATTAGCCCTTGCAAACTCCTGATGACCTCAGGTCCAGTTTGTCTCGCATGAAACATTGGAACGCACGAGTGGAGACGAGCGTGAACGCGGCGGTGCATTCCATGACAACATGAGGATCCAGAACTGGGTGCGGCGGTACGCACAGACAAAACCGATCGCAATAGACGGCGACCCCGTGTTGGATGGCCTGGACGTGATGTTAGGGGAGCGCATTTGCTTAGTTCAAGGCGTAAGTCCAATCTCTCCAGATATTTGACAAGACTTGATGGACTTCCCACGGACGCAGTCTCCACTGGCAGGGACCGGGAAGACGAAAACTATCGTCGAGACCGCCAGACTGCTCAAGGTGGGGTTGCGCCAACGGATGGCTTGACACATTCAAGTTGATCTCAATATTAACGCAGACTCACTTCGAAGTGCACCACCCGATCCTCGTCTGTGCATATACCAACGAGCGGTGGATAAACTCATGGGAGGTTTCTCTGACACAGGCTCGAAGCTTTTGCGTATCGGGTTTCGAGGCAAGACAAAAGACAGCTTTACTGAGCACACCCTTGACTACAAGCTGGACCGACATCCCTTTGAGTATAAGCTTCTGGAAGACAAGTGTAACGCCGAGAAGAAGCTGTCAAGCTTGACTAAGAAAATTGAAGCAATACAGAGGGCCTCGACAACTCGGGCTGCAGGGCGGCTTGACCAATTACGGTCTTCTGTGCTCGCGCAAGAACGTCAGATGATGGCGATATCCGCAAAGTTGTACCTGTCCATCGGGACATGCTTCGGGATATTACAGCCGCCGCTGATGTGGTACGTCCAAGTTCTATTTTTGTTTTGTTTTGTTTTCTGACATTGTATAAGATTTGTACGACCTGCATTACATCGGTCAGCGTTGCATTGAATGTACTTGACTTCCCTTTTGTATTCGTTGACGAAGCGTCTATGTCAACGGAGCCGGCATCTCTCATACCCTTGATGGAAGGAGTTCGTGTTTCACCTCGATCCTTCTTGCCGATTTCCGATGTACGAGCGCTGCAGACTCGACACGTTGCCCTCATCGGAGATCACAAACAACATCCGCCTGTAATCGCCAACCGCGAAGGACCTTGGAAGCGTCTCACGGACGCTCCAGAGTGGAGTCCCAAGATTCGGGCCAAGTAGTGGTCTGTCCATGTCAGGACATGCTGTATGGATTTCATTAGCGGTGGCATTGCCAAAGGTGCCATCTTGGTTGGCTGTTCCTGTGACACATCTTCGGATCCGTTGGTATATCTACTTGATCACTCCCTACCACCTTACCTTATCTCGTCTCCAGGCACACATATCATGGATGAGGTCCTCCTACTCCCCGTCGGACTATGTGTAGACGTCATGTGCTGTACTGGAAGGCGGCAGTTGGGGCGGTGGCAAGTCCCGTGACAAGAGATATTGTGGGTTGTAACCACCGCCATCGTTTCGTTCCTACTCCACCTTTGGAGCCCAACACATGGGTCCCGATCTTCGGAGACGGACGATGGCTGAGACGTCTAAGTGGACTCGTCGGCCTAACTCGCTCCTTCATTCAGACCTCAGAGTGCGCACTTGCTGTGCTGGCGCACGGCTGTTCAGGCACAATGGTGGGCCTCAATGGATGCCTCCCCCATCTTGATGTCAATCAGTGTATAAGCCACCGCATGATTAGCCAAGAGGTAGCTCTCTTCCCCCGTTTTCTAAAATTCCTCGGCTCACATTTCCGCATCCATCCCTTCCCTTCGTGTTTAATTCGTCCTCGACTATAACTTCGTTCTCACTTTCAGAGATAGATTTCGCAACCGAAGGTGACCTTCCATTGCCACGAGTGGTTGCCATCACCCCCGCTGAATTTTGACTGCTGCATTTGCTCTAGGTGAAACCTTTGCATACCCGGCGATTCATGACAGGCCACGTAGATGGGTTGCAACATTCCGGAAATCCCTTGACAAACCTTTCTCCTTCCTACCCCGACTTGTTTTTCGACACATCGTCCACAACGGAATCTTCCATCAACGTCGTACTTTCGGGGAAATTAGCATCGGAGAAAATTTTCTGTCGTCAACCTCATCGCTGGGGGAGGAGGTTGCACGACGCAAGGCTCCCAATACAACGTCTAGTTCGGTGGTTCGAAATTTGATACCGTCGGCCTACGTACATTGGATAAATCGTCGTTCACAGGCCCGGGAAAGGCACCAGTTTGCCGGATAAAGCAACACAAGCACGAGAATCAGGTCATATCAGAGCTTTCATCGCTGCCAACACGAAGAGGTAAGTTCCCGAGAATGAAACAGTACGACGTAGCAGTGACGGAGAGTACAATCTAGGGTACGGAAAAAAGCAGTCTGAAAAGGGAAAAAAAAGAAAAAAAAAAAGAAAAAAAAGGAAAAAAAAGAAAAAGAGGGAAACTTGGATCTTCCGAGATGCTACTGAGGAAGAGAGACGCAGAAGTACAACTTATATTGTCATCCGATACCATCTTGAACGCTGATCTTGGTAGCCGTGTTTGTTTCTGTTTGCGTGGGCGTGTCACTGTCAACTTGCCAATACTGCCACGTCTGTTCTTCATTTACTAATGTCGCTTTTACTAAATTCGAACCAAGAGTGTGTGTGTGGTCGTTCCTTTGACAATGCTGGGGCCTTTACGAGACACAAGAAGAGCTGCCAAAAGGGAAAGAACCGGCTGGCAAGTGCCCTCAAGCTGGCCAAAGAAGCCCATCTCCGCAAGAAGCGTCGTGTCGAAGGTTCCTTCACGAATTCGGGACTGTCTTCTACGGAGTCCTTGAATCCAAACGCACTTCAAGTTGTTGATGGTATGCACGTAGCAATCCGTGATTTTAGACTCGCTCAAACGACAGGCACGTGCTGCTGCAATTAAGTTACTACAAGCGGCCCTAGTAATAGTATACCTTCTGGGTCGCAGTCCAATCCAGCTTCCTCAACTGCAAATCCCAGTGAAGCATGTGATTCAGGGCCCAATCAAGCAGAGGTATGTACCTCCAATATTTTCTCATTTCGATTTACGAGCAAAGCAGACATCTGAGAATTTGGTCACGGTATTTAGGCTGAAACTGAAGACGACACGCTACCACTATCTCTCCGTCGGGGCCGGCGAGCCGAGCGTCGACTTCCAAAACGTTTCCGGGATATACTCCCAGAACCGCCGTTGCCGTTACCTCCACACGCAGTGGTTCAGTCCGAGGTTTCTGCGATTTCGGGCTCCCAGCTACCTGTTGTTCAGCCAATCCCAGACCACCTATCATCGAACTCGGCGACCACGCGCCGGAGTGTCCAACTTCCCCAGCAGCAATACCGCGCTACCCTGGTCACTCAAGTAAATTCGTTCGGATTGTTCCGCATTTACGATCAGAATTGCACTCCCATCAACGATCCGGAGGATGAGTGCGGTAACCTACCTCTGGTACCTCAATCAGGAGTCGCCGCCCAGACTTCTCAGCTATCTGATCCCTTTCATCCATATCCTAACGAGAACTCCTGGCTTATCGGTGACTGGTATTGGAACCAGGGCGTTCAGAAGTCCAAATCAGGTTTCGAAAGGCTTATCAAGATCATCGGAAGCGTGGACTTCCGTCCTGAGGACTTGCGTTATACCAACTGGAACACAATTGACCGTGATCTTGGCCGCTTAGATGTCCATACTACCTTCGGAACATCCTCAAGTCGCAGGGATGAGTTAGATTCGCAACACTGGTTACCCGAGGAGGACGGTTGGAAGCGCAGAAGCATCACAATTTCTGTTCCGTTCTCCCGACGCTCTCTACATCCAGGTCCGAGGGATTACACCATCTCTGATTTCTACCGCCGACCTCTTCTTTCCATAATCCGTGACAAGCTCTCGGATCCTTTGCGCTGTCGGTCCTTTCGGTTCGAGCCTTATCGTTTGCGGTGGAAACGTTCTTCTGTGGATGACGACATTGGCGTTTACGGTGAACTTTTCTATTCTCAAGCCTTTGTGACAGCCCACCACGAATTGCAGGATATGCTTCCAGATCTTGACTGCACCTTGCCTCGGCGCATCATTGCGCTGATGTTTTGGTCCGATGCAACTCACTTAACTTCGTTCGGCGATGCGAAACTTTGGCCGTTATATGTCTATTTTGGGAACGAGTCCAAGTATCAACGATGTAGTCCAACAGCGAGTCTTTGCTCACACGCAGCTTATTTCCAAACTGTACGTGTCTACTGTTCATGAAGATTTGGTTCTCATAGCTCTAAACTAGCTTCCTGACGAGTTCAAAGATTTTTTGATGGAGCATAATGGAGGTGATAAGCCACCAGGTGATCGTTTACTTACTCATTGTAATCGTGAACTCTTTCATGCACAGTGGACAGACATACTGGACGACGAGTTCCTCCAAGCGTATGAACACGGCATGGTGTTCATGTGTGGGGATGGTATCCAGAGGCGTTTATTCCCTCGGATTTTTACATATTCTGCTGATTACCCAGAGAAGTAGATTATGCTATTTCGTCCGAGACAGACTGATGACTCGAACTCCTATGCTTCAGGGTGCTCATTGCTAGCATCCGCAACCTGGGCGGTTGCCCATGTCCAAGATGCCTTACTCCAAAGGAAAAGCTAGACAATGTGGCTACTGCAGATGACATGTTGCAACGGAATGTCTTATCGCGTCATGACACCGAAGACCGACGTGCGAAGATTATGTCGGCACGACGTTTGATTTACGAGGCACAATATGTTGTCGACACTGTTCAAGTTGAAACACTTCTCAAGCCTGAATCTCTAGTCCCAACAATAGTAAGTGTTCTCCTTTCGGAATGAGGTCAATAGCCCGAGTGCCCACTTCATGATTTAGAATTCATTTTCGGAACGGCTAGGCCGGACTGGGTTTGATTTCTTCCTTATGCTAGTTGTTGATTTATTACATGAATTCGAGCTGGGTGTTTGGAAATCAATTTTTACCCACCTACTTCGCATGGTAGAGAGCCTAAAGGGAACCTCCTTGGCTGAACTCGATCGCCGGTGAGAAAATTACACTTGTATTAAGTCCTGTTGACTCACCTTGAGAAGTTTTCGTCAGATACCAACTTTTGGTCGAGACACTATTCGACGGTTTCGGAAGAACGTCTCCGAGATGAAGAAGTTTGCAGCCCGCGATTTTGAAGATGTACTCCAAGTGGGTACTTTCACCTTCTGTTTGCGCAACCAAGTTTGGTGACAGAACTCACGGGATAGTGTTCTATTCCTGTGTTTTCAGGATTACTCCCGGAACCCCACAATGCTCAAGTGCTACACTTATTATATGTGCTTTCCCATTGGCACGGTTTAGCCAAGCTCCGTTTGCATACGGATGAAACACTACATATCTTGGACACTGTGACGAACGATCTTGGTAACCGTGTTCGTGATTTTTCCTCTGCTACATGTCCCAGTTTTGCAACGAAGGAGCTACCTCGTGAAGCTCAAACTCGACTACGACGACAAGCACAACGGGGTCAAGGCAAATCAACCCAGGGAATTGCATCCGCTTCACAAACACGGCAGCTGAAAGCACTCAACCTTCAAACTTACAAGCTCCATGCCCTCGCTGATTACCCGGCACAGATTAGAATGTATGGAACTACGGATTCGTATTCGACGCAAGCGGTACGTACCTATCTTTATTGTGTGAATGAAATTGACTCTGCGTACGCGGCGGTAGGGTGAACTTGAGCACCGCACGAGCAAAAGTCGGTTCGCCCGAACCAGCCGGAAATCTTATGTGTCGCAGATGGCGTCCATAGAAAGACGGCAAGCTCGTATTCACCGCATTCGTGCAAAGCGCGCTGCGCTCCACCTAGCAGACCCAGTACCCAACCAGCCTGACGAACACCATGTTATTGGCCAATCTCAGAATTGTCCGGAAGAACTGACGAGGTTTGTGCAAATTAACCTGGATGATCCCGCAGCTAAAGTAAGTCCCCGTTCTTACATGCTGGATCACTGAACTGATGGGAGTCGGCCTAGGATTTTATTCTCAAGCTTAAGGCTCATATCCTTCCACGGATTTCAGCCATCCACCGAGATATGGGTGCCAATCTTGAGCACGCCTCATCTCCAGACGAGGAAACTAGTACTGATCTTTCGGCCGACGATGCTCTCCGTTGGTCACAACTGAATAATGTGCTGTTCAACGGGAACAAAATTTACCGTCATTGCCTGCTTCGAATCAACTATACCACGTACGACCTTCAACGTGAATCCGATACCATCAATCCTCGCACCGACAATCGGAACATCATGATGCTGGCTAGTCAAGATGGTCATCATCATCACCCTTTTTGCTATGCGCGGGTGTTGGGCGTCTTCCACGCCAATGTCATATATGTCGGGCCGGGATCGAAGAACTTTCGGTCACATCGGATCGAATTTTTATGGGTGCGATGGTTTGAATTATTACAGGACCGTAGTGCGACCCTGGGTTGGGACGAACATTCTCTGGATAGAGTCAAATTCCTTCGGATGGCTCACGAGGATGCGTTCGGGTTTGTCAACCCCGCAGATGTTCTCAGAGCATGTCACATCATTCCGTCCTTTACAGACGGCCGACTTCACCCTGATGGAGTCGCCATGTCTCAGTGTGCAGGAGATTCCGATGATTGGAAATGCTATCACATCAACCGGTAAGTCCGGGCCCTGTTCACGCGATGTATTCACTAAATATGTTGGTAGGTTTGTTGATCGTGATATGCTCATGCGGTATCACTTTGGCCTCGGTATCGGACACACGTACTCGCATACAGCGCCGGTGTCCGGTTCCGCGATTCGAACTCCACCACCGAACCAGACAGATTCAAATGCAAATGAATGTAATATGGAAGACAATGCGAGCCACGACAGTGCCTCGTTGCTCCCGACAGAATCTGTGGAGTTACATCATAGCGATTTTGGGTCTGAGCATTCGGATTCAGACGAATATGACTCCGACCCAGACGAGGAATCGGAGGAGTCCGACTCGGACTCGGTTCTAGGAGACTATGCAGATCTTGATGGATGGGATCGTGCAGATGTGGACGCTGTTGACGGATACGAATTCTAGGAATGATCTACAGTGGTGGAATACAGGTCGCTTAGATAGGATTTGACTCGAAGTTCACTCGCGGATATGCATTGGTACTGTAATGGCAACCGTCGGTAATTTGCGCTCGTCCCCTAGTCTAAAGTTAATGCCTATTTATCACGGTTTGCTCCTCTCTACCCAAAAACTTAGTCGTCGAGGTGAGTGATCGATCGAGGATGATTGTGATCAGGTGAAAATTCCCACCAGAATTGCCGCCTTACTCGAGTCCGAAATTCCGAATCCGAAACCAAATTGGTCGTCGGCGGTTCCTTGAACTGACTCCATGGTCCCTACTACGAGCACACCGTACTTACCCCACCCCGCCAAAGTTACGCAACGCCAAACGCTAACTTGATCCACTCCCGCACCGTCGACCACAGTCTCCGGTCGACGTCTGCTCAAACCGTGTCAAACCCGTCAAGTCGAAGGATGATGACGTCGAGCAGAAGCGGGAGAGCACGAAGGGATGGTCGGACACAGTGAAAGCCTAAAGGTGAGCGTTTTGCACGGTGGGACGGGGATGGGGACGGTATACGTATTTTCCCTTTGTACTACGGCGGCGACGGTCACGCTGTCGTGGACGAGCACTCGTCGTCAGCGACTGCATGGTCCCTACGAGTACACACCGTACTTACCCCAGCCCGCCAAAGCTGCCCAACGCCATACGCTAACTTGATCCACTCCAGCACCGACTATTCTCCGGTCGACGTCTGCTCAAACCGTGTCAAACCCGTCAAGTCGAAGGATGAGGACGTCGAGCAGAAGCAGGAGAGCACGAAGGGATGGTCGGACACAGTGGAAAGGGAGCGTTTTGCACGCAACGACTCGGACGTTGGGACGGGGATGGGGACGTATACATCTTCTCCCTTTCAAGTTGTAGTGCGGCGGCGACGGTCACGCTGTCGTGGACGAGCACTCGTCGTCAACGACTGCATGGTCCCATGTTTATTCCACCGTCGGGAACTCCGCGCGACTCGCCTTCGACATCTACCCAAGAGTCGTTTTTTCCAGCC
>JBBPOJ010000990.1:0-17579 GCA_038091395.1 Leccinum rimulosum
TATCTATTCCGCTCCCTTACCTGTACCTACTCGTACTGTACATCGACGCTGCGCGCACGTTGGTGGTCCGACCCTCGATCCTTGAAGAGGGGTGTCAGACGGACGAGCAAGCAGATTAGACAGCCCGATCCCTCTTCGCACATAGACATTGGCCAGCGTCGTCACGTTAGGCCGCATCTCCCACCCAACGCACAGTCAATCACCGCCGGAAAAGTTTATTGGCACATTGTTGTATCATATAATTAACCGTATGATTAACTTATAGTATGAGTTCCTACCACATAGCGATGAGTGGTGCAGAGATGCCTCTGCATCCTGACGCCGTATCTCCAGGTTCCGAGATTCCTACACAATTGGACGAGGTTCGTCATGTATTTGTGCTGTATACGAAGACTGGGGCATGCTCCCAAGATACGTATATATTGGACTTCTTTTACGTAGTTTCTATGGGGTCCCCATGCCATCGGACTTTAAAGTACGTAGGGAGACAACTGGCACCTGCAATGCCCATGCGAGTACTACCCTCTGAAACCCCTGCCGCAATGCTTCCTGCAGGCTGGCCCCCGACTCACAATCCAGTCCTCTGATTGGTGTTTGCTTATGGCGGCATCAACGAATACTGTTGGAGAGGAATGAGAACTGGCGATTTCCAGTTCTCGTTCCTCTCCGTCAGCTTCAGTCGTCCGTTCTCCTTCCTCTGCTAACTAGCCACTCCCGTCTCATTCATGGCTTCGAGATCTGAAGGTCGAGGTGCAAGAGCCCCTGGCCAAACTCAAGTGAGTCTTATTTCTCCTCGTTCGCTTATCATTCGCTGACTTTCTGCCAAAGTACCGCATCCACCCATATCTAAGGCCATCGGACGGTGTCTCGCCACAGGGGGGCCTATTACCCGACAACAACGACAACAACGACAATTTTAACGCTCTCCCCGATGTTTCCTCGACCCTTCCCGCGATGGATTATCCCTATCGTCTGGATTATCCCTATCCTCAGCAATCCGCCATCTTTTCTCATGACGCCAACTTGGACCCTCCCACTGCACATTATCAACCGACATTTTATGCTCAAAACACCTTGCATCCCTATGGTTTTGTCGCCAACGCCAACGCTCCTCCCACCAGTCACAGGCTCGACCCAGTTTTTGACCCTTCCTTTGAACGTATGATCTATGACGATGGACAACCCCGGACGCTCTGGAATAACGTGCCACAGCGAGTGGATTTCGACGCCGGTCCATCGGTGCCCCTCAACGATTATGTATCTCATCGCTTACACCCCGGATTTTTTGGAGTCCCATACGTACGTTCTTTTCAGCTATGCAATTCTTTTTTACTGACCAACTACTTCAGCCAGCGCCACAGGCAATGTCAGCTCCCCAACTGTACGGCGGCTCGGCCATGGCTAACCCGGAGCCTGCCAATCCATCGGGCCTGCCCGCTGGCATTACGTCGGGCCTGACAGCCACCCCGTCAGGCCCAGTCGCCACTCCATCAGGTCCAGGTCCACTCGCCACTCCTTCAGGCCCGACTCCCACTCCTTCAGGCCCGACTCCCACTCCTTCAGGCCCGACTCCCACTCCTTCAGGCCCGACTCCCACTCCATCAGGCCCGACTCCCACTCCATCAGGCCCGACCACCAATCCATCAGGCCCGACCTCCGACCCACTGCCTACAAGCGAAGGCGCGGTGAAGGACGACATTGCTGAGTTGGTATACCGTTACCTCTGCAGCGAAAGGCCTATACGGGACCAAGAAGCCGACAAAGCTTGGTTGAAAGGCAATCTTGTCGACAGTTTGGCCGAGCGCCATGGTGGGTCCGACCAAGGTACATCGCGTCGTTTTTGTCTTATGATCTTATCCACCTCGGGCTGATTGATAATGTAGTTGGATGGAAAAAAACCAATGGAGGCTGGATACAGAAGGCGGCAAAGAGTTTGCTGCACGATCTCACCTACGTTTTCAAAAGGATCGCCTGTGTCGTTGTGCATTGTCACTACAATTTATTCATTCCACTCGAGCGTCGTATCGACCTCACAAACGAGTGGACTCCGATCGTGAAGAATGTCCTGGAAGATTGGGACTTTGCAGATGGCGGCCAGCAATCGGTAAGTTCTCGAACACTGATCACACGTCGTCATAGCTAACTCTGACCCACAGCTTACGGAGTCGAACAAGTCTGCGAGGGTGCCTTTCGGGCATCCCGCGCTCGTCACGACACTCCTCCTCGCGTTGTGGTATCAACCATCCAAGAAACGTCCACTATTCCCATACGTGTGCGACGACGACGACGGTCTTGACAAGATGATCGCTTATTGTTCCGCCATACTTCATTGGGCGCTGACTAACCTCGAACGGAGACAGACGGTCAATTTCGACGCGAGTGTTTTCGGTGCGATCTACAAGAATGCCCTCGCACGCATGCAGCTGCTGCGTGCCGGGGGCAGTGTTGAGGGTACACGTTTCTTGCAATTGGTTGACCAATTGCGAGCTCGTGGTGCGGAGCTCGTTGCATCGCTGGGTTAGTCTCGCAAGAAAGCAAACGTTGGTAGTGTAGACGCGGTTCTATTTGCAACAATGACTCGGACCAATGATTGTACAGCAGTGACCGTGATGCGAGGGGAGCGAACGAGTGTAAACTCGGCACACTCAACAAGGATACGATACTTCATATCATTGTCAAGCGCGTCCATGGGTAGTGTTTCAGGTGGTCCGGAATCTGAGCCACGTCAATACTCGTCTCAGCACTGCCCTTCGCATTTCAGAACGGAGTACCATCCTCGCAGTCGGTGCGCATTTGGACCAATCCTACAAACAGATTCGTGCTACGCGGACCTTCATTTCCCCTGAAGACAAGACCCCCTCTGCTCGAAGCAGGTCGTCATGATTGCCCTTCAACTCCGCATTCAAGTTCGTGAAATGATTCCAGCTAAAATGAACAACCAGCTCCTTTACCACCTTGGTTGACTCGAATACACAAAGTACACGTACTGCTCGCGTCTCCATACTGCAAGGCACTGCTCTTGATAATCTGCTTCCCGTTCTTGCATCGCTTACATTTAAACGTGTCCGTGTCGTGCGTGTCGCAAATCGTGTTCTCGTTGAACGTGAAGAGTTGTCGAAGAGACTCGATCGAGAAGTGTCTCTCTGCGTCCTCTTTCTGGTCCACCACTGCGGAGGACAGCGCCTGCTTGTTAGCTTGTCGCTGGAAGATCTTTTCTTCGATCGTTTTAGTGGAAATAAATCGGTAGACAAAGCCTGCGCGTAGGTCAGTCATGATGCCGCGGAACTATGTCGAAACTTGGCATACATTCTTTATTTTGCCCATCACGCCATACACGAGCAAGAGCCTGTTGGTCGGCAGCAGGATTCCAATCTTGAGTCTTGTTAGTTATTTGCCTATGAAAAGCGAGCGAACATACATACCGGGATCAAAAATAATTAAACGATTTGCGCCAATGAGATTTATACCGCACCGTCCGGCCTTCGAAGAGAGCAGGAAGATGAACTCCTTCCCGATGGGGTCATTAAACTGATCGACGAGTTTCTGACGTTTCGTGATTGTCACTGGCATAGTCCCGTCCAAACGGAAAAACCCACACCTTGCAGTATGATATGAATAATATTCAATAGGAAGAGGTTCGGACGGGACGTACTTTTTACTTCGGCACAGCTTCTCAATGAGGTCGAGTGTCTGGGTAATTGCTAATGAGCACGATCTTGTCGTTCGTCGTAGCCTTGATTTGATGAAGCAACCTGCAGAATGGAAATGCGATCGGACGTACGGCGATGAGAATCGAACAAAGAGTACAGAAAAGGTCAATCACCTCTCCAAGACGATAAACTTGCCACCCCATTCACACCTCACACCTCTGTCCTGATTCCTCCCTCTACTACTACTACTGCCGCCGCCGCCAGACTCGGACCTCCTCCACTTCGTGGGAGTCGGGGACGTGACAAGTAGTGGACTGTATACGAGATTATATAAAAGTGAGCGTGAATTACTCCTTCGCAGCCTTCTTGGTTTTCGAAGTCCTGGCGCGCGGACCACAGTGGGCTGGACCTGGACTGGAAATTGCTCGTCCAACATCATTGTCCTGAATGTCTGCAACAAACGCTGGGATAGCATGTGTAAGTTACAGGGGTGAGTTCATCCGCTGCTGAATCGTAAGCCTCACGATAATACTGGCGATATTTCTTGAGGTTTCGCATACGACTGGTACCGCAAAAGTTCCAGTCGCTACCCGCGAGATGAGGGATAGGAGCTTGTCTACCTGAGACCGGCCCATCTAGGCCATCGGATTCCATATCAGGAAAAAAAAAAGGAGCGGCCCAGGTCGATTTGCCCGAGGTTTCGTTTGTCTGTCAATACATTAGCCATTAAACTACTCATTTTTTCAGTGCTACGTACCGTAAGTACCAGTAGAGTCGGGGACAGGCGCTCGCGCCGCTACGATTTTATTACTTCGTGCAGAATGACATGGCGCCTTGTTATGTTGCCTGATTTTTTTTTTTTTGATTCACACACTCGTTTACTAACTCACAATCCGTATTTTCTCCCTCAAGATTCTCTTACACCAGCACTGGTATGTGTCTTGTTCGTGCGATGTGTATCTACTGCGACGAACAGCTCCAGATTCTCCCTTGGCGTCCTCCGATGGCGAAAGTGCAACCTCCGATCGACGCATGCGGCGCATCAATGTCTCGTCAAGTAGTAGGTCTGGCAATTCCTACGACTCGTACTCGGACGAAAACTCCGTGGAAGACAGAGCAGTCTGAGGTGGAGTCAGCTCCAAGTCACCTCGATGACGAACTCGACAATACCGAAGACGTCCTCACCGAGTGGTCGCGTGGCTCGGCACCATTGTCTTACACCGGGACTACCCCATCCTACACCAGTCTTGACACACATTCCATCTACAACCGTGGCGGCAACCGCTTGAGTACCATCTCAGAACGCACAGAGAACATCTCGTCGCATCCCATATCACATCTCCGCGACGGGACTCGACTCGCGAACCCAACTCCTGAAGGACCCCGACATTCCGTCCTTCGTGTCAGTACTGCCTCCCCTAGTCATTTTCACACTCGGTCTATCACAGAAATGACCTCCGACAGACCGGTCGGAAGACGAACCGGCGATCTCATCGCTTTCTTCGAAGATTGAGCCGCTCCTTCCGATTCTTCTTTCAGCCACTCCCGAACATTGTCAATGCCAGCGAATCGTAGCCAGAGTCCATTCTTCCCACACAGTCAGTCCACCTACTTGAGTAGCACCACAGGTCATGGCTACACCACAACCGGCTATGGGACATCTACTGGATATGGTTCTCGCCCCTCGTCTCCGGAAAAGAGCAAGGCTGGCCGTCTCTGTGTCTACAGATGCATTGTCGGCGGTCTCTCTCTTGGCACCGCCCACCAGGGGACTAACGGCCACGACCAGCAGGAGTGGTACACAGCTCAGCCCGAGTGATTTCGCAAGCACGTTTTCTGATACCTTTTGCCGAAGCAAGGAGCGCCACGAGTTCATCTGCCATTTTACCGACCGTTTCGTCCTTGCGTCGACCCCAGACATCTCCCCGCTCCCCTCTGTCTTCGGTTCGCAACATCGTCGCAGCATGGAAGGAGCGCACACCAGCGCCGAGGAAACCTCCCAGTCGTCCACCGAGTCATCCGTTTCGCCGATGGTCAAGCCGGAAAACGTCTTTGGTCTTCGTAGACGAGCCTCGCGGAACGATAGGGCACAGCGATTCAATTTGGAGAATGCAGGCGCTGGTGTCAACCTTCCGACAACCCCAAAGAGCGGCAGCACCAATATTATTGCACCGCCGTTCGATATGACCGAGTTGGGTGCTTACGCACGAGACAGTCGAGAGGTTCGTTGTGCAAATGAGTTTTCCATTTCGTTTGAGTTAACCTTGTTACATAGTCGCTCCGTAAAGGAGATTTGTGGTACCTCAACGTGCATTCCGGTCCTCCATATCGCTGGCAGCAGCCATGTTGTACCCTCATATGTTGCTACTGTCTTGCATTGCTCCCGGTGGCGGCAGAGGTGTCGTGACATTGGATTTACTCAATTGCACCGAAGTCCGCTCTGTGCCTTCTCCGAACCACCCCAGCGCAAGAGAAGATGTCGGGACTATCGCCGCTCGTGCACAAGTCGCGGAGGGTGGTTGCCCTCCATTGATGGAGGTCCTATGTCCATTCCAGCTCCTTTACAGCGATGGCGTTGAACGGCTGGCCGCAGAGAACGCGAGGGAGAGAGTTCGTTGGGTTGGCGTTATCTGGTGCGCTATGTTCCATTTTACTCATGGATGATTTTGTTGACGATCTCTCACAGGGAAGCCTTGGATCGTTCCGTCACACTACCAAGCCGTTCACTACCCGGCTCTCCTACGGGCTCCATCAGAACAATACTCTCCGCGACAAGTATTGCCAGTGCCTCTGGCGCTGGATCTGGATCTGGATCTGGTTCGGCGTCGACCGTGTTCGTCCGCCCTTTGCATTCCATTCCCAGCTTGTCGGACCTGCATACGTTCTCGGACTCTTCCAGCACCGGCTCTCTGTCCCGCGTACCAGTGTTCCCTCCGCACCACACGCATACTATGGACGACACGGCTGTTTCCTACCCACCAGCCATACATGGGTCATTGCATCCAGTCGAAGCAGCTCCTTGCGTCGCACAAGTTCGCTGAGTGATCTTGACGAGGAGTTCGCCTCCGCAGTCAGTCATGCAAGGAACGCGAAGCCCGGTCTCGGTTTCGGCTCCAGTCTTGTTGGTGGTGTACTTTTGGGCGACGGGTCGCCCGTGAAAAGGCTCGGTGGAGAAGTTTGTGTCACCCCACCCCACTCTGGTAAAACCAAGGCGCGTCCCTTGTCAGATGTCTCAGACGACCACTTTTTCTCGGCAGGTTCGAGGACCTCGTCGAGCGAGCCTCGCACAACCTCGAGTTCACGTCCGGTGGCTCCAACACACAAATCGTACCTTCGACACTTTCCTATCGGGGGACCGAGTCCAATTCCTGTCTAGGCGATTCGCACAATGGCTTGTATACTTACAGCAGCTTCATATCAACTTCCCCGTCCTTGTTGTCCAGGAGCCAAGGAATCCGGAGGAGGGGCTACGGTAGGAATTATGTTTTCGACAAGGAGAACATGGCGTCAGGCTATACGGCTTCACAGAGTCGTTCCACGTTGAGTACTTGGACAAGGAGCCGCTCCGCTACCCCGACACCTGCTCCTTCCACTTCAATGCTTTCTGCTCTCGAGATCCTGGATAGCTCAGGTAGCGCAGGTTATGAACCGGCTAGTTCCCCGTCGACCGCATCCTTCAAATCATTCCTTCCGAGTCCGACTATGCAACAGTCGAGTTGTGCAAAACCGAGGCCTCCACCGAGTTCTACACGGTCGGCCGCTGCGCTTCAGATATGTCTCCGACTACATTACTGGGGAAAAATGCAAGACGGAGATGGAGACAGACTTTGTCACGGCAGCGATCTGTGAATACGAGGGCGAAGAGCAGTCAGAGACGCAATTCGAGACCGCGTCTCTATGCAGGACGATCCCTTCTGAAGCAAGCACGCCGCATTCTTTGGCTATTGACCTCCTCGTTGAAAGGGCAGCAACACCTCCTCCCAAGACACCCACGGATGTTCCTTCGTTACAGTCTCCGGAATCAGAAATCTTCCCAGACCTTACCCCCCAGTCCGTGCCCCTTCCACCTTCGGAGATCAGTCCCATCATGTCGGGCGGTAGTCGGGAACTCGAAACAGAGCGTGAGGTATCGGAAGGACGCCCGCCTTCAATTGTGGGCTCTAGCGAGCTCTCCATGTCTCTGCAGACTGTGGAATCGACCTCCGCAGACGAGTCATCCCACCTGCCGACCGTGTCTAGTACCGAGTCTTCCGAGTTTGCCATGAGCGACCTCCCTGTCAGTGAACCAAGCCTCCAGTCCCATCCAATTGGCGACCACGGTATCCTCCCCCCCCCTTTTTTGTCCACCCATCCCAATGGGCTTCGGAGACTGATATTTCATACGAGTCGTCGCAGCTTCAGCCGACGCCTCTCACCCAGTCGCTTCAAATTCTGGATGGGCGTGAAATCTCCTTCGAAACATCAATCCTGCGCGCCAGATTCCCCTTCCCCGTTGACAAGCTTCGAACAGAAACCATTACCACTTCAGTAATCTCATATGCGCCGCCTCCGTCACTACCACCGCCGCCGTTATTGCCGTTGCCGCAGTTTACCTTCTTCGTCCTTGTCCCGCACTCCGTCCACTGTGTCCAGCGTGTCCAGCCTTTCGGCCAGAATCAGCCTAGTCGAGGACGATGTTGTTTCACTAACTGATCCTGCTCTTTCTGAAGTCTCAACTAAGCCTTCACTCTTGTCGAGTCTTCCTAGCTCAGGGATGAGCTCGATACACTACGTGAGTACCCTCATCGTCCGTATTTCTCAATTCTCATCGTTCGCAGTACCCTCACCCGACGATGGTTCCGCTACCCGAATCCCCTGCCCCTCTCTATTCGCCTGCTTATTCTTCTGCGCCGTCCCCGAGTGTCAGCCTCACCCGCACACCAATCAGCCTTCCATTCACTCCGAATTGGAAACGGAACCAACGCAAACATATACCCATACGGAGGCTACTGAGATGGTAGCCCATGAAATCGACCGACTGCTCCGTCAAATTGAGGAATTGGATTGTTTCAGGGGACAAGAGTCAAGAAATCTCCGAAAGCGTGCGAATAATCCGGGAAGAACTTTACGATCTGTCTGAATATGTACACTCCCACCTGGTTACAACCGAGAGGGTTGTCGTTGCAGAACGCCCTCAGCATCAGGCTGTCTCTCGTAGAGACCAGTCTGTGGCGGCAGTGAGTGTGGTCTCGGCCCGCAGGGACCAGTTGGTAGACGCGATGAGCGCCGCCTCCGAGCCCAGGTCGACGCCAGCTGGACCTCGATTGCGGCCAGGTTTGATTCCGATCACGCTCTCCGCCTCCGATAAGGTCTCCTTCGATGAGTTCGAATAGCTCTTCGATATCCTTCCTGTCCTCCCACCATTCGGACGACTTCAGCCTTCTGGGTGTGGACGAAGAGGCAATGGAGATGCCCCGCCTTCTCCCGCCTGGCCTTCGGAACCGCTGTTGCCTTCCTCTGACTTGACCCCTTCTATCATATCATCTTCAGAGATGTCGCCTGGGCCAACGCTCTCCCTGACGTCATCGTCGGCTTCCCCCACCCCACCTCCTACGTCCCCTACACGATTGTTGGAATCTATCCGATCCTCGGACTCTGTTGGACTGTTACTGTTACCGTTGGAAATGGAAATGGATTCTATGCATGATAATGTGCAGTCCCCGACTCCCACGGTAGTGGGGGAGGCCGCGAAAAGCGACGATGCGACGACCATCGACAACGGACACGAAGACGGCGCAGCAGCGTGCCCGCCTCTCCCTGTCCCTGTCCCTGTCCCTGTCCCTCTCCCTTGCCCACCCTACACCCGCCAACGACGATAACTTAGACTCGGAACGCGCGACGACGACGAACACCGTTACACCCACTGGCATGACGGCGCAACGGCAAACGCGACGACGATGAATGCAACGAACGCGACAGCAACGTGCGTCACGACGCATGTCCGCCTCTCTCGTCCATGCCGCCAGCGCCGCACCCCCACGGCTTAAGGACACGACGACGACACGACGCCGGGGAGGATGGGGAGGACGGGGAGACGGCACGGCGTCCGCGATGACGACAACAACAACGTCGCGTCACGGCGAGATGACGAGGATGGGGAGGAGCGACACCGCAACGACGACGACGACACGGCGGCGTTACAACAGCAACAACGATGATGACGAGGACAACATTGCGTCATGGCGAAACGACGAGGACGGGGAGACCACGGTACCACGACCACGGCGACGACGACGACGACGACGACACGAGGAGGACGCGAGAAGGACGGGGACGCGAGGAGGAGGACGGGACGTCGCAGCACACGACGACTGCTGCGACGGCGTACCATGATGACAACGACGGGACGACAACACGAGGAGGACGAGGATGGGGACGCACGACAACGACAATGCGAGGACGGGGATGCGAGGAGAACGGGGATGGCGACCGCCTCATCCTCGCGGATCCGTCGTAGTAATAAATATTCTGTACTGTATTCTATGTATTCTGTATTTCATTGAATTTTTTTAATTTTTCATTGTATGATCATCTGAGCAAACGGACGGGAAAGGGGGGGAAAAAAGAAAAAAAAAGAGAACTGTAATACTGTGCGTTTCTGTCGCTGAGGCTGTACAGAACACGTGTCTGGGGTCGCTGGGGTGGCTGTGACCGCCTGGGAAAAACTGGTCAGTGCTGGCCAGTGATTACTAAGTGAATTGCTGATACAGTGGGAGTCGGGGACACTCCTGGGCACTGCTATATGTTCTTAATGCCAATTTAGATCATGAACATTGGTAGCTGTGGTGAATTTTCAAGATTCTATGTGAAGACAAGATTATTTAATTTACTGGTACTACTTGGTGTGCTGATAGGAGCAGATGCAATAATGTCATGACTGACTACCTGAAAAAAATCAATATAGCATTATCTATTAGACCCCATCTTGTTACAAGCATTATAAGGACTTGAAATGTTTATGTTGGAAAGATAAACTCTGGCAACCCAGTAAAATAATGAGAGCACTATGATTATGATTATATCATTTCACATTTGTCTTCTGACTATATTATCTGACACATACCATTATTGCATGAATCCTGACCAATATGTAGATATGATGGTCAAAAGAGAATGCTAGACAGCCACTGACAAATACATCCCAACATCCTTATTACCTGTATCGCTTTATCATCCAGAGACAATTATCATGAGCTTGTGGCATTATCTGATCAAGTAACAAGCAGTCAGATACCTTTTTGTCAATGATCAAGCATCTTGGAGTACAGAATAACAATAGGTTGTAATTGATTTCAATTGTCTATCTTATTCCAGCTTATTTATGTATGTTTGCAAGTTTCTCCTGGGAATATCATGTCTCTCCTTTTTCATGATCATGCTGCTGCAAGGATTGTAAGGACTTGAAATGTTTATGTTGGAAAGATAAACTCTGGTAACCCAATAAAATAGTGAAAACACTATGATTATGATTATATCATTTCACATCTGTCTTGTAACTATATTATCTGACATATACCATTATTGCATGAATCTTGACTAATATGTAGATATGATGGTCAAAAGATAATGATATACAGCCACTGACAAAAACATCCCAACACCCTCATTACCTGTAATTATTTATCAGCCATAGACAATTATGATGAATCTCTGACAATGTCTGATCAAGTAACAAGCAGTCAGATACCTCTTTGTCAATGATCAGGCATCTTTGAGTGCAGAGTAATAACAGATTGTAATACATTTCAATTGTCTATCTCATGTCAACTTATTTATGTATGTTTGCAAGTTTCTCCTGGGAATATCATGACCTCCCCATTTTCGTGATGATGTTCACTATGTTGGGGTCTTGCTGAGACATCGCGAGCCAACCGGCGGAGTCACGCCTGCGCAGTGTGTGAACGAGTATGTTGTACGTTCCGGGATCATCAAACCAGATAGCCTGTGTAAATATGAGCAAAAGAACCGGAAGAAAGACGAGGCTTACTCTATAGCCGGAGGTTCTGACAATGAAAGAATGCCAGTGGCCGTACCCCCAACGGGGGTCCCACTCGAGCAGGCTTTCTAGCCATATGGCATCAGCGTCCGTAATCTCTGTGGGATCCCGAACGATGTTATTACGCGGGTATCCACGTGTCGAGTGCGGTACGGGCGGGGAAATAATTCGCTGAATCGCTCGGCGAGCATGGGTGAGAAACCTCATCGGAGAGTCAGCGATGATTCTATAGAATAGTTCGAAAAATGTTGGATCTGTAAGGTCCGCACGGAAGTGCGTGAAATCATCCATGGATAAATTGATGGCTGATAATTAACGTAAATAAAAGAAAGAAAATGAGTGAGGGAAACAGGTTACCTCCGGTAGGAAGCCAGGAGGGGTCACTTCTGATTTGACGATGCTGGTTGAGCGTCTCGTCGATGACCACCCACGCCTCTTGCCGAGTGAGGGAAGTGGCCGGGGGGATTCGTCCGTCCAACAACATGAATGTGCTCCCAGTTACACAGTCAACGTAAAAGCACCACCAGGAGCGAAGATTGAATAAAAGGAAGTACTTGAAACGTTCTGATTAAAGGTTAGGTGGAGAAAATAGCCAGAAGCTGACGACGGGATTCACCTTCGGGGCTGAAAGCTGCCATCGGGAGGTAATTGGTGCCCAAGTGGTGTCCTTCCGGGTCAGTGTTTAGCGGGACCATACGCTGCAGAGCGAGTGAAAATGCGGCGGGTGGAGGAGCATGTTGATTCACTTGGGGAGCGGGCCCGGGCCTATGCCCACCTTGCGACTCTGCGGGGTCGCCACGAAAGCCTGAGTTCGAATCACTCACTGGCATGTCATGAACGGAGAAGGAATGGGGGGAAGATGAGCGGACAACGCATTCACTCTAAGTACTCCAGCAGTGCTCGCTAGCGGTCCTATTCAATTGATACCTAAAATGGCGTGAATGTGATAAGACTTTTTTCATACTTGAAACAAAGATACTATTACTAATGGGGAAAATGCGCGTACAACGTATTCACTCGTGCGTACTCCAGTGCACGTGCTCGCTAGTCCTATTCAATTGACTTGTCACCTAGTAAAATGGCGTGAGTGCGATCAGACTTTTTACATACTTCTAATATCTTACGCTACGTTAGCCGCCGGCTGTAGTCGCACCGCTCATAATCATACAACAAATCCACCCGCGACAACATACTTACTAGAAAAGGGCCGGCGTTGCCGGCTTGGGACCTTGGGTCTGGAGACCTGACTACTGTATTCCAGGTTCAAATCAAGAGTAAAGTACAGTAGTAGTACTTATGAAGTAAATTGATATGTGAAGGATCCGAGACGTCGATCAACAAAATTGATAATTTTTGAGAGCGAAGAAAATTACGTAAATTGTTTACTACTAGTATGGACGTTTTGTACAGAATCCCTACAGGCGGTACTTACGCAAGGTGATACAACATTCCTGGACCCTCTTTGGGATGGCCGGAACCTTTGACCGGATACCGGAAAGCGTGGGTACATTGTGGCGTAGGTAGAGGTATACAATCACGCTTCTCTTGGACTTACACTGGACGATCGTTGAGGGACTGCACCCATGTATTGAGGTCCACACGGCACGGCGTGTGGGTCCAGGGGTACCCGGAGGGCACTTAGCCGAATTTTTCTTTAGTTCAAATTCTCAGCAGGACCCCCAAAAAGTGCAAATCAGGTATTCTCAGATTCAGATCTGATGCAATCTAAGATTCAGATCGAGGATCTGCAATCCATCTGCCGGCCCTCAAGCCACCATATTGTCGGACTGTAAATGTAACCTTAATCGCATTTATAAATCTGCTAGATTGCATACTGTATTTCGCATCTGTCCACAAGTTCTGCGCCGCCCCTCAAGTTCGCCATGTCATCTACGCCCAAGGCTTCAACCACGTTTACGCTCCTTCCGGGGGAGCAGTTACCTGCGGTCCTTCGTACCCCCCTACCTCGCACCCGTCAAACACCAATATCTTGCTCCTCATCCGAGGCGAACTATACTGGAGGAACCGAATTGCATTATGAATCGCTGAGTGGAACTTGTACAGCTAATGTGGTAAGTCCTTTATCGGTCAAAAATACACATCAGTAATGTTTAGCAGGCCTCATCTCCGGGGCCTCACTCACAACCACTGGACGATGTCTTGGAGGGATTCAACGAGGCACTGGAGGATAAAATGCTGCTGGGACGGTTGCTTCTCCGTATTCAACGGACATACGAAGAGCGGGAGCTGCTTCTGCGTCGTTATATGAGCAAGGAGGACATAGAGCGGTTAGTATGTGAACGAAATCCGACGAAGAACAGCGCAACAGTGAGCGCGAAGTACCTCCACGCCGTTTTCGAGCATAATTTGAGGTCAAATTCTATGAATCGTTGTCGTGTAGGTCAATTCTAACTCGACCATAATCATCACTCTGCTAATGATGATTTAGGCATGAGTATATTCTTATCTGCTAATGATGATTTAGGCATGAGTGTATTCTTATCTGCCCCTGGATGTGTTCTACTCCACGATGCGTTCTTTTTTTTCTTCGTCGTTTGTTTGCCTGACTTTCGTTTCTGTATTTGTGGAAGTAACTTGTTTCGATTATATAACTTATGCCTTGAAATTTATTCTGTACTGGACCTGGTAGCTTCTTACAGTACTACTACTACCCTTGCTACCCAAATATTTATATGGATTCAACTTGCAACCTCCAAAAAATCAGCGCATTTCCCGCAGTGCAGCACACTAGTACTTTTCGTCACCGTATCCGCTTTCCTGCTCAGTTACCTCGGGATCTTCCGATATGTATCGGGTGTTAGGACTAGTCTGGTAAGTTAAAGAACGAAGACATGATGCTTAGTCGTTCGACGCTCCATACTGCAACGAAGCCTGCCGCTTCTTCACCCACATCGGTGAACAGGAATCCAAGCAACCGAATCCACTTTATGTAATTCATAATGCTCGCCAACGAC
Source organism: Leccinum rimulosum (assembly GCA_038091395.1). Lineage (NCBI taxonomy): Eukaryota > Fungi > Basidiomycota > Agaricomycetes > Boletales > Boletaceae > Leccinum > Leccinum rimulosum. The sequence continues at coordinate 14,661 of JBBPOJ010000990.1, forward strand.
GCGGTCGGATGATTCTACTACGAAAAGCAGAATACTAAGCGCGTGCTCCGTCTGGTCGTTTTCTGCGTTTTCTGATTTATACATGATGGTCAGTTCGATGGGATACGGTACTAATCCATAATCAATCACTCGAGAACAAATTCCTTTGCTGTAACATTTAAAATATTGTCTGAGTGTGACAAACGACGTTTGAACCTCAGTCGTAACGGCGTACCCTGTCGGGCAGAACAGCCGTAAGTAACAAAAGCGAATTTCGACGAAGACACGAACCCTGTTACACGGAGACGACCAGCCTGCCAGTTTCCTTGATTATTTCTAAGGGAGCAAAGAGTATGCACCAAACTGGTGACTAAGTATCATGCACGACCTTTGTTGCTCTGATATGGCATTGCATGATTAGACGATTTTCATTACACAACTCGACGCCGTATGCGTTCATTGAATTTGGAAGGGGCTGCGTGTAGAACGGGGCCATAGTATGATTATCCGTGATTAGGCTTGTCTCTGTCCGCTGCCAGTGCTAGTGGTGAAAAGCTGGAACTTTTGGCTGATTTCGGGAGAGAACGTGAACATGTAAGCGATATCGATATCGATCATCGATGACGGCATTGATGGTCCGACCGATTGGCGAGCCGCCGCATCGAATCCGCCGCCGATCTGAGACATGTCGTTGTGATACAACGGTGCGCGATCTCTTGCGGTAATGCCCCCGGCGGCCGGCCGGCATCTGTATCCCTGATTAGGCTTGTCTCTGTCGTCCGCTGCTACTAGTGAACACGTAAGCGATATCGATATCGATCTTCGATGACGGTCCGACCGATTGGCGAGCCGCCAAAGCGAATCCAAGATCTCTTCAAGACAGCAATGGCCCCGTGTGATGCGGCGTGTCGCTGCGCAAGCGTTTGATCTGGGGATCTAAGTACGACACGGTTTGTCAACCCAACAATTGGTAAAGACGTGGAAGGCTTCAGCTATATGCTTCTCAAGCTTCTGTGCAGCCTCGAGATCACCAGATTGATATTCATGACTTCAGCGGAAAACGTCGTGATAACTCATTCAAACCGGGCCCCCCTCCCCAACACTATCTGGAAGAAATTTCAGTCACGCTGACCGTGAACCACAAAAGCACAACTAGTACGTATTGTCGTCGTTGACGGATATCAGGAAACCAAACAAACTCAACCTCTTACCAAAGCTTTCCAGACCTTTCTCGAGGATTCCAGCGGTAACTCCCATTCCGCCATCATTGTTGCAAGGTTGCTTCATTAGTGCTGGCAGTACTTATTAACCTGTAATGTTCAATCCATCTTTATGTGAACTTACATGCAGCTTCACGGACCTCCTAAGGTGTCCAGCGATCCTTAGCAGATACTGCTCCAATGTCTTGGGGTTGTGCGTACGACGAGCATATATATACACGATCCAAACAGATCCGTACTTCAAGTTGCAACTCTTTTGACTTCCGAGTCAGTGGTTTCACACCGGAGGCCTGGGGGACGAGAGACGAATTGTGCGATGTTGCCGTTGCCTCCATGAGCCCCGCCACTGGCGAAAATGTTCGGAGCTCCCGTAGGGCGCAGTAGTAGTATGAGTCGCGACTCCAGATAGAGAACGACGAATTGGTTAAATTCATTCAACTCTCAAGTTCTGCAAGCTCGACACTGGCACGCAGAGTGTTAAGTAGTTTGTCAAATGCCGCAGTCACTTCACCATAGCCCTTGCGGCCTTCTTGCGATACGCCATACGCAGACTGTTGGAGGAAACCGAGTCGTTATATATTGGCTTCCATGCGCCGAGCTTTCCAAGAGGATGCTCAACACTTCCTCCTGCTTAGTACCAATGATACTAGTGGTCCATACGAATGTCATGTACCTATAATTGATCGATTGCTTGAGCGATATGCAAAGGAGATGCAGAACAAGACGAATGACTGATTTACGATAGACGCCTTGGATGCGGCAAATCAGCGTTGCTTTATCTTTCTCATCGAATACAAGAGGTTGGATTGCTCCCTTCCTGTTTTAAACAGGTCTTCGGAGAACCTACAAGAGCTCTTTCCGCCGCAAAGTTGAATGGTAAATATGATATGGGTGGCCACGTCGTCGACTCTCCTCCAATGCTGATGCTGAGTCAGCGCGGCCAGAATGTTGGGATCTTCCTAGAAAGGCCAAAATGAGACGCCCTGCGCGCGCTATGTTAGGTGGCGCTATGACTTTATTTACTGGCTCTAGATCTCGTGGCATCCGCGTATTCAAATCCGGCGTTTGCCAATCTTCTAACTGTTGCATACCTCCAAGGTACGATGCGCCGGAAAATGCGCTCGGCGCGCTTTGCGAGTTTGACCAGTGACCAGTGACCGGTGACGACTCGTCCTCCATCTCGCAAGACGGTCGTTGAAGCCGTTGCGTTTTGTCGTCGTAATATTTTCATCCAAGTGTCGAACATGGTTTTCGGACAAGACAGAGACAGCATAGACGTTTACTTTCTCAACCATCCCAAATATTGTATTAATTTAAAGGTGAGTGATACAGCGCTCGATCGTTGGGAACGGCGGCTCGTTGAGCTGAACCTCTAGATCACTATAGAAAAGCGCGCGAGCTGTGTCAATCCGGGGACTGTTCAGGTGCATGTGCATCATTCTTTTTTTTTTTTTTGGACGAGCGATAAACATTATGTAGCAACTGGCTAACCTAGTCCTACATAACACGCTAAGGCGGCAGTCGAGACTGCCGATCCGAGGAAATGCAGCTTACGCACGCCCCGTGGTGTGCGGGGCAGTGTGGGACTCCTGAGCTGGTGACATCTCCGTCAAGCGGAGGGCCGTGGCAGCGTGATACCCACTAAAACCTCTAGTGAGCCAATATTGGCTGATGTGGTTCCAGGTGTGGTGGGTCCGGTCGGACATGAGGGATTGGTGGG
>JBBPOJ010000991.1:0-17566 GCA_038091395.1 Leccinum rimulosum
ATGAAAGCGAAACTAGATGAGATTGAGAAGGTAGGCGTGATCAAATTACTAGCCGACATATAATCTAACAAGCGAATTTAGACCCTTGCTCAATTTTCACCTAAACAATTGAAGACAGCAAATTCGGATGTGGATGCGAAGATGACACACCAACACAACCTTTCGACTGCATCACAGTCGCGCGCAGCAACTCCATCCGAGTACGTATCATTCCTACCCACTTCTTGCTGTGACTGATGGGCCCCACAAGTACATCTTCAAGCCCCTTACCTAACGTATGGCCATCAATTCCTTATGCGTCGGTGACCAAGACAGCAAATGGTTCTCCTCCGCGGCCTACGAATCTTGTGCCTTCACCGCCAAGACTGGCATTGAATGGCATCTCCACCGGTGCTCCGAAGGCGTTCATGGCTGCATCCGCATCTTTCTCTCCATCCATTATACCAACGGAAAGCCAACTACGACGCCGAGAACTCGACCAAGCTATATACTCCACGACGATTCCTTCCCCTTCCCACCAAATGAACTTCGCCTCCGACTCCCCGTTCCCACTCCCTCCAGATCCATTTAGTCGACATCCGTCTTTCTATGAAGTTGACGCGGTACCGGTGCAAAGCTACTGGGATCCCACTGCACATACATTCTCTCACGAACCTCCCAGTTCACGGCCTTCAGTGTCGTCGATGGACGATGGCTCAGGGGCATTCCCACCGATGACCCCCTCGAGTCGCTTTTCTGCTGACTCATCGACTACAGTGGACCTAACCGATAAAACGACCAAGTCGACTGCACCGTTGGTCAGCGTAAAAGGTTTCAAGAAGTTGTGGCGCAGGAGTAAATCATCATCTGGTACTCTACCTCCACCACAGCATATAGGAACTTCATTCCAGCTTTCCACTTCACCCCTCCCGTCCACCCCGACTGACCCATACATGACACTGCCCTTTCCGAGAAGTATGAATGGAAGACTGCATCTGGATCAGCTGTCGTCTGATCAAGACCTGCCGTATCCATTGCACCCATCAAGACCTTCCCTCTCAGGCTCCCGACCAAATTCACCGGCTGTTCTTCTAAATACTCCACCTCCAGAGAAACCAGGCATTCGCAAATCCATACTGAAATCTTGGAAGTCTGTCGCAGGTACGGGGTCGCAGCAGACGAATGGATTCGAGCCACGAAAGAGTTCAGAACGAACTATTTCGAACGAGACGATCAAGCCAAGACGACCTAGTATTCTAGACGGTGGTATACCGCCTAGTCCTCAACTTCCAAACCATGTTCGAACTGGGAGCAACTTCGTTGAGCCTCGGAAATCTGGCGCGCGGTCAAGAATGGGTCCAAGCCATCACTACTCGTCAGCATCACAAGACCTGTTATCGGCGAGGCCACCTGCACGGTCCTCTGTCGTCATGCAATTAGCAGGGTCTGCGTCTTCGTCTCAAACACAGCTATCCACCCCTTCTCGAGAATCAGAAAGCCGGGAAAGCCTTGAGACCGCCTCCCAGTTCGACTTTGTCTCACCTCCAAAAGTCCATCCGAATCTGACATACCCTTATATGGCGCTCGACCATGAGTAGTTTTCATGTTTGGTTTGTCTTTCATTTAAATTAATATATTTGGGATATATTTGTTGGAAGTTGGAAGTGACCGCCGATTGCACATTTTTTGCGAGACCATTCCCACTGACATTTTTCAATCGAATGGACCTTCGGCTTCAGGCCCTTCAGTGATTAATTTCTAAGCCTATTCCTTCACCTAAGCATCTCTCTATCTCAGCTAGTTTGTCCTACTTGCTTTGCTTGTTCGCCATTTGCTTATTTTTTGTACATTTTCATTTTGTCGATCCACAACATCATCCGTGGCGTTTGGTGATGCACATGCTTAACGCATGCCCGCTATATTGGATCGCTGAAGACAACTTGCAACTCGACGACAGCCCGGGCGGCCCCATATACATCCATGAAACACCGTGCTGGGCCGCAGCTCGGCAGAGTCTGCCCTTGGCCAGAATTACATACCTGCTTGTATATGCTCGTTGGTCCGAGGAGCTGCGCGGGCTCGGTAGAAGCGTCGGACCAGGGCGCTCAGATCAAGTTTTCTCCTGTCGAAAAGCTTCCGCTCCAAGTCAGTTTGATCCGGGGAGCTAGACCGCGTCGCGGACGTTGTATATGCCAGTGATGTACATCAATTGACTGCTGCCACCGCCACAACTCCGCCGCGGCTTTCAAGCTCGTACTACACCCGTCCGAATGTCGAGCACTTGATCAAGATGTTCTGGAAGCCTCGCCAGACACTTGAAGACGTCGGCAATCGTTCGTTCGTTCGTCTGCGCTGGACTCGTGTCCGTGGATGTTGCTTTTCGTTTACCCCCGAAATTCTTGTCACACTGACCACGGCCGCTGTGCACATCCCGAATCCGAACTCGCGGGGGTTCTCTCGCATTCTCGGAGTCACATCGCCATGCACTGCCGTCTCGCAGACGTAACAACGTCGGTGAGACTACATAAATGGTCACGATATATTACTTCGGGCCCTGGACCTGTTCTGATTGGGGACGACGTCCATGTCACTGTGGAACGGCCAAAGGTCGGCCCACGAGTATTGGTTGGGTTCACGCTCAGTGGGGGTACTTCATAATGGCCAGACCGGGATCAATTGAATAGGGACGATCGCATGGGCGCAACTCCGAGCGGTGACCAGGGATCTCTCCCTTGGCACGCACCGACTCGGAATGGTTTAACACCCGACACGGTGATTCGGTGAATGCGTTCCCTGAGGTCGCAAACTTGTGACATGGGCGGTCCTGTACGCAGTGAATGTCACCGCTAATTCACAAGTGGGTCGATTGATGTTCTTTGCAACCGTCGTTGAAGGTGTGTTTTCCTGTGCGTCCGACGACATTACTTACAGTAAATAACTACTACTCCAACCATTTCGCGAGTATGCGTACCCCGGTGGACCTCGGAGCCCGTCCGGAGCAACGCAGAGAATCGGGACGCAGTTCGTCTTCCAAGCATTTCCACAAACAAGTCAGCTGAGTTTGTTTAAGCGGCGTCCATTCTGCCACAGATCCCAATGTTGGATGGCGTAGTCGGCTGTTCCCGCACACAGGTCAGTAGCATCACCTGCCATCCTCTGCAGCCTATCAGAACTCGATCAGCTGACAAGTGGACATTATCACTTGCGGGTATGGATTCGCTCCCGACCACACGTGATTTGGGCCCCCAGGTTGAGCTGCCACGCGCCTATGCGGAGTCTCCTGAAGAGGGATTCACGTCCCATGCACGACTGAAATCGACCGAAATGGGCATTGGTTAATGGGGAGCTGATGTGGCGATCTTGTTTCTTCAATGTCGCTACCGGTTTTCGCCCCCAAGATTCTTGTCGCGATGTGAATCCGGTCTGGGCTTTGTGGTGAGATCACCCCTCGTCCTTGCCAAGCTATTGGCTGACCCCTCATTGAAGTAGATCAGCGTTGAGGATTGATTCCATGTCCGCGCATCCTGATTATTTGCAAACATATGCCGAAGGAAAAGCATCGCGAGGTCCGGACACTGGCGTCCCGTCGGTCATCCGCTCTCCGCAGATTAGATCGTTCATCGTTGACTCGGTGACCAAGTTTCCTCTAGATCGTTGACACGTCATGTTCGACGCTGAGTCACCCTTGATCATGTTTGCAGCCAAGCTACATCGCCTTCCGCAATGGCGTGGTTCAAAGGCAGTTCCGTTCTCACTCCTCAGAACGGCCTTTTGGTGGACTGGAAACTGGTCGGTGGTCAATGACATGGTTTGCAGGGACCAAGCCGAGGGATAATCCCTGTATGGAAATTATGTCCTTGCTTACACCACTCGAGGTAAACGTGTAAAGACCGACGAACATACAGGAGGTGGACAAATCGATCTCGCAGGTGGGATCGAATTCAGTGGACCTCCACCTCCTCCACTAGTACCTGTGCTGTGGTGTTGTTGGTCGACCATTGCACTAGCAGATGCACGGGCTCTTCAAGTTTTTCTTGGCATGACTTTAGTAATGCCCGGGGAAACTCACAGGTCTAGAATGGCAGACCGAACTCACAGGAGTACTGCATTGATGAACATTTTTTATTTCTGTTTCGTGACTATTATTACAATAGGTTTCGCCCCGGGCCATCACCTCGTTTTACAACATCATCACTGGTTCTTTTTCCCATCTTACTCGTGGACTGAGATTGCCAATTCGGATGATCGTGTCGACCGCTGTAGCTACGGTACGAGTCCCGAGTGCGTAGGAACAATGTCGATCGGTCGACCGCGTGCATCGTGGTGGTTAATCTCTTGCACTGTGTTGGCACCTCAGGCTGGCCATGAGTCGAAGGTTGCTGTGCTCTCGACCAAAGGGTCAGAGTGATCCGGGCCCGACGGCAGGGGTCTGAAAAACGAAACCAGATGAAGTGAGCTGTTAGTGAATTCACGGGCACAAGAGAGAACGAGAAAGAGAGAGAGAGAGAGAAACTCGGGCAGTGACGCGCGTGTGAGCGACGAGGCGACAGGGCTTGCCTATTATTGACGTCCCTCCGACTCGATCCAAGCCTTGTATGGGCAATACGCTTGCACACGCTGCTTCCTCGCCACGCCATTCACCCGGATGTGCCGTGCACGTGTGGGCTTAGTATTGCGGACCCAAGAGCGAAAGAGCTACTAAGGGGGCCCACAACGCTGGGGCAAGAATCTCGTGCGCTCCCACGAGCCTTAGTAGTATCAGCGTTCAACCCACTCAGGGGTCCGACAATTCACCTTCCTTTTCGCCCCCCTTGCAATCATCACTCAAATAATAAGTCTGGAATCCCAAAAGTCATTGATCTGGTAACCGCCTGCCGTCCACCTGCCTGGTCCGGCATGCGTGATACCAGGACCTGCGTGCGTCCTAGGGTTTGTCCAAGAGAGACCCTGTAGGTACCCCAAACGCCGACCGAATCACTTCTCTTTTACTCTTTTCGCCCCTAGCTTTGGCGGGTGCCTTACGATGCTTTCGCTCTCACTCAACCACCTCCCGCGACCAAAGCCCGTCGGGACGTTTCGTGGGCATAGCGAGATCGTCTGGTCCGTCGTATTCCTCCCAAGTGGGAATAAGCTCGCCAGTGCCTCCAACGACGGTTCCATACGCCTCTGGAACCTCGACCACGAATCAGAAGTGATTCTGGGGTGTAGCAACGGACCGGTCTTTTGTCTCGCTATATTCCCAGACGGGAAGCGCCTCGCTAGCGGTGGCCTCGATAGATCTGTCAACGTCTGGGACGTCGACGTCCTCACAGCTGTTGACGGACCATGGAAGGGGAAGGCGCACAAGAGCAGCGTCAGATATCTTGACATCTCAAGCGACTGTCGCTACTTGGCTAGTGGATCATTCGATCACAACGTCAACATTTGGCATACCGGAAGCGGAGAAGTCGTGCGGGACGAGGCCCACCTAAAGGGCGACAGGGAGATCAACTGCGTCAAGTTCTCCAACAAGGGCTACAGATTACTCACGGGTTCAGGGGACGGTTGTCTCCGCATCTGGGACTGGGAGTCAGGCCAGCTGCTCGTCGGACCAATCAGGGCTTCGGAAATGCCAATCTGGGCAGTTGCCTGGTCACAAGACGACTCCAAAGTCTTCTCCGCCTCAAGCGATGGCCTTCTTCGTCGGTGGCATGTCTCCACAGGCCAAAACGTCGGCGACCCTGTCCAGGCCCACAACAGCATCATATACTCCCTTTCCGTCTCCCACAGTGGCAGTTGTGTGGCTAGCGCTTCCAGCGACTGCACTGTCAAGATTTGGAATGCTACGACGTTCGACCAGATTGCCATTCTCGTGCACTCTGACGAAGTCAATTGTATCGCTTTCTCGGTCGATGACCGACTCTTGGCGACTGCATGCAGCGACTCCCAGATTTACATCTGGGAGTCGCCTCAAACCAGCCTGGATTCGGGTTTGGTCATAGATAGGGAGTATGAAGGTGCATCGCTCCTTGAGGTGAGTTCGAGCGGGTCTGATATGGACGAGCACTATACTGAATTCTTGTCAGCGTCCGATGATACTACCCTTGGAAGATGGCGCTGCGGTGACCCAAAGGAGCGCAGAGAGATTGAAGGAGCTATTGGACGTGAGTCGATCCCATGTTCTTTGATCACATTTAGTGAGGTCCTGAGTCTACCAATAGACGCAGACCCCACTCTGCTCGAGACAGAGTACACACCTCGATGAGGAGAGATCGGTAGTGGATGTGGTACCTACCGTCCAGAAGAAGGGTCTCATAGGGCGCCTCAAGCTATCAGAGATGATCAAGAGAGTGATCGCAAAAACACGCAAGGTATCCGATTTCATGCACGGGATACTTGCCTTTGTGACGGTCTCTGCTTAGCTCATTTCAAGTCTGTGGTGATAGTATATGGTTATGGGGATATTTGGACGCTCGAGGGGTATAGGATCCACAAGGAGGTTTTCGGACGGACGATCGGCCCACATATCATTCTTCGTCGAGTATTTTGCATGTCATATCCGGGGACGTGCGTCGGTGCCGCCTCCATTCTCGTGCTTCGGTAGCTGGAAGCACTCCAACGGGATAACGCGAGTGCAACGTGGACACACGCCTCAAGCCCATGGAGGTATGCCGTACCGTAGACGTCCTGACAGGCTTTGGTACTGCTTGGACTACTTCATCCGCAGAGCGTGCCGCAGGGAGGCGTATTAGTTACAACTGTGATGTTATGTCAGTAAGGATTACATTAATATCAGCTCGTGTCACAAGTCTATTCGTCCACCGTACGTCTGACCGCGTCAGCATCCAGGGTCGATAACCGATTCCGCAAGATCGGGTGCGATTTGCTGCATTCTGCTTTCGATGATAGCATTCAATACCGTCTGCAAGAGCATCATGGTGCTAGGATCGACAGGGCAAGGAGACGATGATCTGCGTACCACACGTTCCTGTCCTAACAATTGTCCAAAATCTGCCAGTCGAGCTTCGGGAGACAAGTCGAAAATATCCTCGAGCGACCTATCATATAGCATTACGAATGCGGCGAACGTGTTCATGCCATGCACCCTGGCAAGGTCTGCTTCTCCCTGTGATAGAACCACATCAATGGCACGTGCACGAGGGAGACCATCGTACGATCGAAATAATAAAAAAAGACTCACCTCTCGCTCTTCTTCTTCCAACCATGCTCTTTCATCCCAGAGTATCCCATTGCCACGTTCCGTTGAAATGGCGCATGCTTCCTCTCCGAAGCACCTGACGAATTTCGCGGCTTCTTCGACGTCGTTGGCAAATGCCCAGGTAAGCGCACATTGCGGGTTCTTAGTACCGCAGCCCTCCGCAATCCCCAGATTTCGCCTTAGCTTCTTGATCCCATTACATATCGGAGGAGTGTAAGCGTACGGAGCTATGCCGGCATCTCGTGCACGGTCTGTCTTGTAACTCTGGGCAATGGGGAATGCCTCGAAGACGACTAGCAGGTTCGAGTAACGCCATGATTCACGAGAGATTAGGTCGATCGCAGAATCGAGATGTGCTGGTAGTGCGAACAGTGGCATGAAGAGCACACCATAATCCGGATCAATGATGATATCGACCCCACCGAGATCGTATCGTTCGACAAGAACAACTTGGCACTGATGACCCTGCAGCTCTCGAACGAGTGCACGCCTCTGAATCAGGGACACAGAACCGAGGTAGCGATGGACCGCTGCGGCAGGAATCCAGTGCTCGGGAAGACGAACCGTGTGTGGGTCAAACACGTCATCGGGAGTCGCTCGCGGAAGTATTTGATCAGGAACGGCTGGCGTTCGATAAGATGTCGGTGCGTCATTTCGGTTCTCGGAATGTTCCAAGGTACGACTTGATGTGACTTGGCCGCGAAGTCCGACGAACGCAGAGAACAGACCCAAAGACGATGTCGGGACAAGGTCGTCCAATTTGCGCCGCTTAGCTGCCTTCGGGTTCGTCAGTTCGCATTGGCTTGATAGAGCAAGATTATCCTCGGTACGCTGGAGCCGACGCGCGCTCGGAGTTAGCGGAAGTACATCTTGCGCCTTCGAATTCGTGACATGGTCGGAACTTCCCACTGGTTGGCCCTGTGACGCAAATGAGAGTGGTTCGAAAGGCGGTGTCTGCGATTCAGGGAATTGAAAGTATCCACTCCAATCGTACTGGCTATTCGAGAGTTCAGGTTGAGGGTTGGCCTGGGTGTCGCCCACGTCCCGGGGTGGTGCTATGTTTTCATGTTGGCTGTCAGTATTCTCCTTGTTTGCCTCGGGTAGATCCGCAGTATATAGTAAGTCGTCCTGGGGCGGGCACAAGAGAAGAGACGGAACGCCAAATTCGTTTGTAGAAAACTGGCCAAAGGGATCGTCCATTATGTCTATTCCAGAGTCGTCGAACGGATGACCATGGTCAGCCCGACTTTGGGAACGGTAATAGCCTGTAGGATCAAATAAAATTCCCGAGCCTCGGTGTCCGTCGTCCTGACGAGAGTTTCCGTCTTGAGTCAAAACTTCATTTTTAGCAGACCGTGACGCATCCCGGTCGATGTCCACGTCTTGTGTCTCGATTTCTTCCTCGGGCATGTTCTTGGGGCGGGATGCTCTCGCTCTCTCTCGCTGTGTGAGCAAGTACTCGAGGTGTTCGCTTTCTTCCACTCGCTTGGGCGTGGGGCTTGTCCCAAATTCCTCGCAAATACGTGGGGCCATTGCACTTAAAGTCGATTGATCGTCTCCAGCGGCTATCGAAGAGACGGCGAGGTTGAGAAGGGCGCCAGTCGTTTTCCCATACCTGCTGTCGCGGTATTCTGGTAGTTCGCCCTCTGGTTGAATTGGTTCCAGGATTCTAGCCACATCCTCGTCGGTCGGAATTGATTTGCCAAAATTGAACGGTCTAAAAAGTATGCAAAACATCAGAGGAGGGAAGTAGACAAGACGAAATGATGATGGCAGAAAAGGGAGGAAGGAAACGAACCTCCACGAAAGGTCGAGTGCCAGGGGTTTGATGCCTTTGACTGGGCGCAAGAACGCCATAGGGCCGCAGCCATTACTTCCATACACCGCATTATCGAGACGGTCAGGCTCGCTTTTCAGAGAGACGAAACCTTGCATTCCTTCGGGAAAGAGGATAGGATCCTTGGGGTGTGCTGTCGGAGGTGGTAGGTCTGGCACTGCGTTTCAAGTCAGCATCAGGGGCCATTAATAACTATTGCAGAAAGTCCGCATAAGCCCCGAAACAGAAGGTTCGTAAAATGCAGTGCCGCCGTTCAAATGAAAACGTTATTCCCAGCTTACCATCCATCAGCATGATTTCCTTGTCGTCTAGTTTTTCTTCTCTGATATAGGAAAGAGGATCCTGCGGGGTAGAGGCGTAAATGCTCGCAAGCGCGTCGTCGAACCGCTTTTCCTCAGAGTCCTCGATACCGTCAGCAGGCCGAGCCGTGATTTCTTTCTTAACTTGTTGTCCGGGTGCAGACGGAGGCTGCACAATTAGCGAATTTGATGTGTACTGACCAGGCGAGAGGGGGCGAGGAGAGTGCATGCCAAACTCTTCGCCTTCTACCTGAGATGTGATTGGTTTAGCAGCCTGGGTGGTTGGAACAGCAGCGGAGATGAAAGACGTGATAAAGAAGCCTGGACTTGAGAATGGGGTTAGGGAGACCATATCAGAATTTTATTGACGCGAACAAAGAACCCCAGAAGAAGGGAGCCAACCTGTTTGTCAACAGGCTAGCTGTGCCATTGTGGCTCACACTCTCATCAACCGATGTATTTTTGTATCCGAATTTCCGTACGCGAGGAATCTCGACTTCGTCTGAGGTGTGGGATCATATTTCGGCGCCCGTAAAGAGGAAGCTAACAAAGGAAACGCACCCATTTTAGCAGCCATGAGTGACGTTTCTGGTGTTCCAAGAGGGGATAGATCCCACAACCCATCGACCTCACTCCCGTCCGAGGAATGTGGAGAGGGTGGCAGCGGTGAGGAAAACGCCAATGTCGCTAGAGCACATGATCTAAGTTAGTCTTCGGATTAGATCCACCGAGGCGATTTGGACACACTCCACCCATCCACGACCTGCATATGATGGTGAGCATTTATGTCGCCATCTTCACTCGACATTAATTCAGGTGATGCCTGCTGGAGCATAGAGGCCAAGTCAGGAATACGCATTGGGTTACTGGCACCCTTTTCCGCAATCTTCCTGACGCCCGTGTAAATAGAGCTTCCCCGTGCAATTCGGGTAAACAATGGTGGAGAATCCAATCGAGGAAGGCACCGCGGAGGTGAATCATGACTCAGAAATTCAGGAACATGAGGAGTCCGCTCGAGCCAATCGGTAGACTTTTCCCTCATAGGACCCAAAACCGATCGGAGGAATGGTCGTATTGCTGCGGTGGTGTCCGAATCGACCTTAAACCGAAGGTCCCTACATATATGCGGTCCAGTCATCATTAATACCAAGTGAAACATCGATGAAGATGGATAAAACTCACAAGACATCGTCCACGGGAGGTGTGGGTAAGTCTTCTATATCTTTTACTGAAACAGGGCGAAGGCCGAGAAATTGTGTTAACGCGGACTTTGTGCGAGGGATGAATGCTCGAGAACTTGCGTTCCCCAGTCTTGGAGTATCGCGCATTGCACACTTTGAGAGGACGGGAGGCGACGTAGGTCTGCATGCTAGTGATAATCTCGCGTCTGACGCGCGTGCATACACGAGATCTTGGTTAAAGCACGCGTACATGCGCGAAAGAAACGTACAGCGGTCGTTGTCGTCCTCATGCCAGCATCCTTCGGTCCGAAGACCCGCCGGGTGGGAAGGAGGAGGGAAGAAAGTCTTGAGGTAGGTAATGTACTCCGATGGTATGGCCCATCTTTCTTCGGGAGGAGTGAGGTTAAGGGAGTGTAAGGAACTCCAGAGGACATCGAACGGATCGGTAGGAAGGAAAAATGATGTCGCATCCGCTATGGGGATATATTCGAGCGTTTGTAGGAGAACCTAGACGACATTGGTCTGTCCGTGGTCGGAAAGGCAAAAGACTAATCCGAGACTTACTTCCTCGACGAGCACCTGCGTAAATGCGACATGGTCCAACGTAAGGTGAGCGCGCGCGTAAGGTAAGAGAACATCTCGTATGTGCCTCCGCATACGGAGTTCCTTGGTTGTATTGATGTCGAATGAATACGGGTTCATTGTCGAAATCAGGAGTGATTGCTTATCAAAGAAGAGTATTATCTCATTTGTCGCTGGCAGTCATTGTATCTCACAGCTGTTTAGCTCGAGTACGGTACGAACGATTGCCATCTGACCGTGCAGTCGAGGTATCCATTGACACGCTGAAAACTAGCAACAACTTGAACTCTTGTAATATAATTGACGCGTGGTAATGTCTCCTCATTAAATCACACCACCTCGATAGTTTTTGCGTCGTATTACCGTGGAACTGACGAATGGCGCAAGAACGGACGGACCATCGTAACATTCGTGTGATGCTAAGAGGATTCGAAGTGACTCGTGAGGAACGATGGAGACAGGATAAGCCAATATCTTTCCCATGACACGAAACGGTGCTTCCTGCTAACACAGAAAAAGGTAGTTAGCATCGGAAACGAGCTGAACTAGGAACAAACAAAAGGTCAGGAAAATTGGGTATGTTGTAACCATGTAGGAGTCTAGAAGACTAATCGAATGCATTTTGCTCATCACGGAAACTATTGGACTGGAAAGACACGAGAAACCAACCCACCGTTTGCCATTGCCGGAAGAGGTGCATTAAGAGGGTGCGTGCCAGTGCGTGTCGAAGCTCGGTTGGATGATAAGAAAAAAAAAAAAAGTTTACAAGCAGGAAAGAGTAAATTTGAGGATGGAATTATTGTTTGGTTCTGTTTGCTCCGCCGATTGTGGCGTCCCGCGGACCAACGTGTACCCACGTGAGTTGATAAGATGAAACAGGGGCACACTCGACAAGGATTCGCGCCAATGCAATGAGCCCTGGATGCGGTACTTGTAGTCATCGATCAGAACATCGTGTAGGTGAAACACAGAGGGTGGTACGAGAATGGCGCCCGAGTCTGTACATGATTCTGCACAAAGTTGGTTGCGCGTGCGATGAATATACAAGTCAAGATGAATTGCAAGCTGGGACATGCATTCTTGCGTGAATACTTTACGTGGTATGTAATGTAGGTTTATGCTTTGAATATGGTGCGTGTGTGAGATATGCTAAGAAAGACGCGTGGTTGAGAATGTACGAGATGCAGTGGTGACCGGAAACAATAATGCAGCAGACCCGGGCCTTGGCTATGCGCGTGCGGAGAGGTGTAGAGCGTACACGACAACCAGTGGAGAAGTGATAGCGAGCAAGACGAGGGCGGATACTATGCTCGTGGAAATGGGGTTGAGAGAATAACACGCAACTGTGAAAAAATATGGGTCAAAACTCGGTGGGAAAAGGAGAGTAAACGACATGCCTGTGGTTGCAGGGCGAGGCCAGGGTGAAAAGTAAGTGACCTTGGTGGGATGCAGAGTCGAGCGAGCAAGAATCTCATCGTGAATGGCAAGGTCAAGATGGAGCTGGAGGTTGTCGAGGGAGACTGGCGATTCCGAGTGGTCTAAAGGGACGATTGAAACACCGTTATCGAATTCCCAATTTCTGTGTGATACGGATGGCATTGCATTCCACCCAAAAGTGGAAAGTACACGGGAAAGGAGCGCGTCAAGATCTGTGCCGCTGGCAATCGGTTCATCCGCGTAAGGGAAGGAGGGATCCATGGAAGCATAGGTGGCCAGGGTCTTTTGGACATGGGCGAGGAAGTAGGCGGGCGGTTCTTTATCTCCGACAGGGGGGCGCTGGGGGAGATCTTGTTCTGAACAGGGGACGCTGTCTGCATTGCTTGTCTTCCAGGAGGAGCGGGCTGAGGGGAGAGCTAAGGAAGTGCAACGACATCCCCTGCCTGCCTGGATGACGGGCCAGTCGGCGACGTGTGGACCAAAGACGTGTGCGTAGTAGGATTTGCAGTCGTCGCAGAGGGCGGAGAGGGCGGAGGAGAGAGAAGCATGGAGCGAATCGAGGAGTGCGCGGGCGATATGCACGCGAAGGTGGGTGCGGATCATAAGGTGGAGCTCTGAGGGGAGCTGGTCGGGGAAGGGGAAGGGGGAGTTGTCTGCGATGGAGGGGTGTATGGCGGTGAGGACGGCGTGGGTGAGAGTAGCGCGGGACGTGCGGAGGGAGGCCATGGTTGATTGTGGTAGAAGGGGGAGGGGAGGGGATGATATTTAAGGGGACTATGATAGTGCGAAGAGTGCGGAGGGAAGGAGAAGACGAGATCTGTTGATTTGAAGTTGGAATCACACATTAGTATGCCCTTGCAAAGAAGAGACCGACGCCATCGTAACCCTAACCTCAGTCTAGGTTCATCATGTTCCGCCTCCTCCCATCATCAAGTCGTCGCTCTGCACAGCGGGCAATATCCACCTACCCGTCCATACACGTGAGCCAGCCCGACCCTGCAGCCGAGTCCGCCGAGTTCGATGCCCGCGTTGCACGGCTTGCTGCCTACTTCTCCCGTTCACGCTTCGCCAACATCTCCCGTCCCTACACTCCCCGTGATGTCGCCCTCAAGCAAGGCTCCGCACCCGTCCTTCCCCTTCCAGCGTCCCTCCTCGCAGACAAGCTCTTCAGCACATTCGAACACGCAAGCGCCAATGGCCTGCCCGTCCACACCATGGGTGCCATCGACCCAGTCCAGATGACACAGATGGCAAGCCACCAGCAGGTCGTCTACATATCCGGCTGGGCCGCTTCTTCTCTTCTCACCACCGGGAGCAACGAAGTCGGTCCAGACTTTGGGTATGTACCCGTTATCTCCCTGCCCCCATTTCGTTCACACGACCCAGCGACTACCCATACACCACGGTTCCGAACCAGGTGCACCGTATATTCCGCGCCCAGCAGCTCCACGACAGAAAGCATTATGATGCTCGCATGTCCGCTTCCCCAGAAGAACGTGCCAACATGCCATATATCGATTATCTCCGTCCTATCATCGCAGATGCTGATACCGGGTACCTTTCGTTTGGCTAATCTCTCCTGCCAGTAATACTCACCGCTCGCTAGTCACGGTGGTCCCTCTGCGGTCATGAAATTGGCCAAATTGTTTGCAGAGTCTGGCGCGTCCGCTATTCATCTCGAGGACCAACTTCACGGCGGAAAAAAGTGTGGTCATCTTGCCGGAAAAGTTCTCGTACCTCCCTCCACACACGTCTCCCGGCTCATAGCTACTCGCTTCGCCCTCGATATGTTGGAATGTCCCATGTTGGTAATTGCAAGGACAGATGCTGAAAGCGGCAAACTTCTCAGCTCTAGCGTGGACCCCGCAGATCATCCGTACGTTATGATTTTCCGTCATGTTTTCCGTCCCAGAGTGATCGGCGATTGATTGATCTGCCTGTCAACAGATACATACTAGGTACAACTACTCCCGGTCAACCTCTCGCTGAGGCACTCGCAAGTGCCCCAAACGCTGCCGACGCTGCGCGAATAGAGAAGGAGTGGGATGCTACCCACCCGTTGATGACCTTTGACGAGGGTAAATTCATCACGTCTTACATCTCGCTCGATTAATATATCCCCCGTCAGCCGTTAAACATGCCCTTCAGACCTCCCCTTCTATATCCTCGCCGGATTCGATTTTCGAGCATTATAAATCACGCGTCGCTGGCAAGTCGAACTCGGAGTCACGGAGAGTAGCCAATGAAATTCTTGGAACAGACATCTTCTGGGATTGGGACCGTACGTGTTTCACCCAACGCTCTAAACTTAGAGTGCTTACATTCGATTCGATCAGTTCCACGAACCCCAGAAGGCTACCATCGCCTCCAAGCTGGTCTCGCTCCTGCCATCTCTCGCACGCTCAAGTATGCTCCATATGCTGACCTTCTTTGGCTCGAGACTTCCACTCCCGATCTGGAACTGGCACGCTCGTTTGCCAGGGAAATAAGGGAAAGGACTGGTCAGAAGAAATGGATGGTGTATAATCTTAGCCCGAGCTTCAACTGGCTGGATAAGGGTTTCACAAAAGACGATTTGAAAAACTTTATTTGGGAGCTCGGAAAGGAAGGGTAAGTTCCGTATTCTCGATCCATCTTCACATCTCTGACGTGGACTCTACAGATTCGTCTTGCAATTGATTTCGCTCGCAGGCGTGCACAGCAATGCAGTCACTACTGGTATGCTACGCCGTCACTCATCGTCTTCGTGCTCTCCTGACATGCTTCACAGCCGAGCTGGCAGAACGCTACAAGACCGAGGGAATGCTCGCCTACGTCGACCTCGTCCAGCGTAAAGAGAAGGAGATCGGTTGCGATGTACTGACTCACCAGAAGTGGTCGGGCGCCAACTACGTCGACTCCATCATCCAGACAGTTTCGGCAGGATCATCGAGCACGTCCGCGATAGGCAAGGATTCGACCGAACATGCGTTTTGAAATTCCCGGATGGTTTGAAATACGCCGAGTTAGATGTCCTTCCATGTACTTCGCCGTCTTGAATTGTTATTTTCGAATCTTGCGTCCAGAAGATCAATCCGTGTCACTAACGGTGTGTGCACGGAAGCGCAAGAATTTAAGATGCAACGGACGGATCTCTTTGCAGAGATGCTCCACTTATGGGACTGATTACAGAGAGTATTCGATGAGACTCATCTGTGCGACCTGAAACTACATCAAGGATCCGCGAAATCAGAAGCTGGTCTTCCAGAATTCGCACTGACTCACGACGCTTTTTGATAGGGCCCGCCATCTGCATATGGGGGTCGACTGGTCGACTTCGCGGAGAGCGTCGTGGGAAAAGCTGTCTCCGAAGTCGACGGTGCATAAAGATCTTCAATGACTGTCTTTCCCTCATGATTGAATTAGAGGTCGAGTCAAGCACGACCATCGGCTTCCGACAGCGGGCCAAACTAGTCAGCGTCGCGGCGGAGAAGAACAGTACTAGTGCGTCGACCCCAAATTTGAATTTAGAAGCTAAATCGATGAATCTGGTAAATTTACTCCTCTCCTCTCGGCCAGGGCAATGGAACGGGACGTCGGTAAGCGTTTGAACCCAAACGCTGGCACACGTCGGAGCTGAGCGCTGAACCACCTTGTTCGCGCTTGATTGAGGCGAAATTTAATATATCTCGCAGTCTTCCATTCTCTTCGATTCGCTCTCGAGAAATCACCTGCCACACTTGAAGACAATTATGGTGGTAATGGAAATGGACCACACGAAGTCACTCCCAGGGGGAAACCAACGCCATGGTATCATTATATATACTCTGGTAGCGCACACAGATTGCGGAAAACGAAAACGGGGAACCAGCTTACCGTTTGCGGGGTGGATGGTTCCGAAGACATGTGATCCCTGCAAAAAAAAAGGACGACCACTGGCATCGGGAGAAGGACACAACGTAAAAGCAAGTAGTGAGGACGCTGCACTTGACGACGAGCTCGACGAGTAATACCACAAGAAAGACGCGACGGTTGATTCGAACGACTGAATGTGAGAGGCTAGCGATACATAAAAGGTGAGATTGGGCTGCGATCCCTATTCAAATCATGTGTCCCTGATGAGCCAACTGGTCGATAGGTGGCCTAATAGAGCGATACGGTTGACGCGGCCATGAATCGGAGATACAGTCGAGAATCGAGAACGGCTTGTATGCGCCTACTTACTTACATGGACCCGCCCCCAGCATCCTGGTGAAGTCAAATCGATCTCCAGATCCATCGTAGTGCTTCGGAAATCGTGGAAGACTAGGGATTTCTCCTTCGAGTCATTTTGTAAGTTCGGGTCTACTTGATCGGGAACCAGTCATAAGGGATTTCCGACGGTACGGTGAGGAACCTCCTGTGGCCCTCGGCACTTCCCCTGGATCGTGAGGCCGAGTCACGAATAATCGACAATGGTACACAAAGACCGATCTCGCGGAGAAAGTGTGTCAATGTTTCTACATTCTGCATGGTCAGTGCTATAAAATGAGAGGACGAGCGAGATAGTCTTGACTAGGGGAGATATGAACCCCTAACTGTGTGTTAACCCCATCGTATAGAATGACGAAGTGCGCACGATCATGTCTACTTCAAATCAATTGACAGCGAAGACTAGTAGTAGCTCTTGCCAGTGCGAGTTGCGACTCCCGAGGATGCTGCCAACGAAGTTCTAAGCTTCGATAGTTAGACGCGATTCAAGAAGAGTGATTGTCTCGGAGCAATTATCCTCTGTCGGATGGTCATGGATTCATGTGTACTCACATGTATTGATACATGGGACTTCAAGCTTCAAGTTCAATCCAGTGCGGAGTCGGACTCCGGTCAGTAAGTTTCGCATTAGTCAGCAGCAATCATTCGGAGTCACGTAAGTCACGCCGGTTAGTAGTCGCAAGTTCTTACGATCGCTCCAGAGCGCGCTCAAGCTCGAGGCCACTTTGACGTGGTGATAAGAGCGAATTTGAACCTCTCGTGTCCACACCACGCATCTCTGAACACCTCCGATCACCTATACACCTAGTATTATTCCGGGTTG
>JBBPOJ010000992.1:0-17548 GCA_038091395.1 Leccinum rimulosum
TGACAGTGGGTGGAGTCGTTGAGAAACCCGCGTAACCAGCTTTCCCGTCTTCGACTCTTCGGCCTCGTTCGATTCATTCCTCTCGTCTTTTTTTCTTCCTTTTTTCTTTTTCAAAAACCCGGAATAGCACAAAAAAAGAACGAAAATCGAAAAATCGAAAAAGTCAGTGTTCAAGTTCTTGGTTCGTGTGTACGATAGTTGTGATTATACCTATGCCTTTCCTTTCCCGAATTGACTGTGTACGTTGGTCGTCGTCGTCGTTTTAGCAGCTGAGCTCGGTTGTTGTATGTAGAATCGTCCCCGAATGTACCGAGTTGCTCGTGTCCCATAACATTTTTCCGCGCAAATCGTTCTCCCTGGTGGGCTTACATGCTTGGGCTGACCAAGGAGGATATTGTGTGAGCAATTACGGGCAGAGTATTCACTACTCTTCTGGTATGACGTTTTTAGCTTCAAGATCTTGGATTCTGGTTCGAGAGCCAGCGAGGTCCCACCGAGGTGAACCGTGGCTTACGGAGTTGTGGTTGGACATCAATTCCTAATGCTTTCTTGTCAGGCGATGAGAATTTAAATAACAATTGCGGTCGAAAGATGTCAACTGTTCGCATTGAAATGACGCACGTGTGTGATCGTCCACGATCCGAGTGACCATAAGACGAAACATGGCAGCACCAAAGACTTCCACTTCTTGGCCGGACGTTGTAAATGGGTGAATAAAGGGTTTCCAACTTGAAGTGGCAACCGGTGCAGAGTCTCGAGCCGATCATCTTAAAATGCTACGTGCGTAGTATAGAGAGGGCGCCAATGGATAGAGATATGATTAACCTTCGGCCCGGGCATTAAGAGTACACGCGCACTAACAAGTGATTCCAAAGCACAGTGGACATCGTTCGATGCGTCGCTGTCCCCGTGGCACGACTGAGACCTTCAAAGTGGTCACTATCATAATCCACCTTCAGAGTCACCGTGAAGTAGCAACTAGGTCGTATGTGGGACAGAGGATGGCCAGGTGATACTAGTGTGTGATGCGACGGGCGATGAAAAGGTAACGGAGTCTTTCCAAGCACACAACCACGGGACGAGAATTGCCAACGACAGCGTCACGTCAGTGCGGCGCTTCCGACTCGGAAGCCATCCTACTGACTTGTTGAGATGATCTCGCCTGATTTGGACAACATGTCAACAACTCAGTGCCACATGTGCCTGATTAGTTCAACAACGTCGTCGCGAATTTCCCACTCGACTCGTAACATTCGATTTGGAAGTCCTGCTGCGACGCAGCTGAGGGAGCGGGAGAAGACCTCTGGAAACGCTGATCCCAAGGCATCGAAGAGAAATGATTGCGCGCCCATTCAGGTCATGAATCCAGTCACAGGGTGGTGGTCCAAAGCCTGTTCGAGCTCTGCTCACAAGTTACAGACGTCACGCAGGATTCACCTGGTACTGTTTCTCTATTCCTCTGGATAGCATCGTACGTCGTGACTAACAGCAATATTGACACGACAGAAATTCAGCCTGTCGGTGCGGACCTAAGCAAACGTAACTTTATGATTCGACTGCCAACAATGTCGAGCTGGTCGGAAATGCAGACAATTACGTTTATATGCGCGGTCACAACTCGACGACATCGACGTGCAGTCCGGGCTATTTTTCATTGGTGCAAGCACTGTCGGCGACCCCTCCCACTATGTGATGGAGGGCATTCCTGCACAGGTCTTTGACGCAGATGGGATGGTTAACGCAGAGCATAGTCGCCAATCCCAACTACTAGGTTTCCCTATTCCAACGGCAATCGAGCTCAATAGTCCACCTGGTGATAGTGACAAACTCTATTGCCTGATCAGGGAAGTATACTAGAGGCGCAAATGCTGCCCGGTATATCCTGTTGGCCAAGCAATGAATGCATCACATCGCTATTTCCAACCTTCAAAGCTGTTGGGTTCAAGGCGTGGCCTTACTAGGACAGTCCAACCTTGAACATATACTGGCTGCAAAGCGGCGTAAATGTATTGCAGTGGGTTTGTCTCTGCTCTTCGAATAGCGATTCGAGTGTATATGTTCGTTATTCACGTCATGCTTGTATCGCAGAGTTTTGTTTCAAGGATGAGCAGTTCGGACCGGAATGGTCAGGGTTAGGCTCCAAGTTTCATGATCTGCTAGTGACCATACTATATTCCATGGCACGAAGGCATTCCAATGGCCTTCAATGCTGATTGATATCCAGGTGACATCCGGGGTAGGCACTGACGGTGACCCAAGTTTCCTGCCTGCAGAGCGCTCCTTTTGTATTCTCACCTTTGCTGTTGGTTGTAGCCATCGATTCGAACAGCAACTTATGGCCGCATCTTTCAAGTTGGAATAGGGAGCTGCTTTCCTCCAAGTCACCAGGTCCAAGGAAGCTCCAGCCATCCACCTCATCTCAGCCCACCACTGCCTCCCTTTGCTCCTCCCAGCGCATGGAGACATCCAAAGAACATACATACAACCAGACAATGCATAAAGGGTTAGGACAGACTATAAACCGAACCTTGAATCTGGCTAAAGGACTTGAGCGGCGGCGCCTCTTACCGCATATCTGGTTCCTTGATGTATTGGGCTTACACTGTGGCATTTGGGCTGGTAATGCTACATGCATGTTGTTGTCGCGTTTCGGCAGTCCACCATGTTGCTGACATATCCGGGAGCGTGAGTCCTCTCAGTCGGTTCAAATCAAGGCATGATTCGTGAAGCTTATTTCGACATATAACATTAGCAGTGCTAGTGAAGGGCCGCATCGAGCTCGGTCGCTCCACAGCGGGTGAACAGACACGGCCCACTGCCGTGGCGCCCGAATATTTGTGGTTTGTGGTTCAAAGGATAGAAAGTGCAAACACCGACTGTCCCAGATGCTCCTCCAGTCCCGGAACAAACCTGTCAACATTCAGATCGCCCTCCAGCTGAGACCTTCACATGGGAAAAAATAAATCATACAACACGAGCACCAGGCCGCCGCCCAGTGTCTCTAATTTTGAATGACAAGGATCGTATGTGGAACTGCTCTCGATTGGGCACGACGATAGCTACAAAATTACAATGTACCTCATTCACATGCGGCTTCTTAGAGCTGGTGGTTTCCCGAAACGATCTCAATCCAGTACCTGTACGGTTGGAGGTGAGCTTGAGGTGAGCGTCTGCGTTCACATCAACCCAACCCTACGATAACGCTTACCCATCCGGATCCAATATGAACGCGATGTGTTTCATCTTACCATCAGTGAGGCGCTTCTTGAAAGGGACGCCGAGCCTCTCGAATCGCTCACACGCCGCCTCGATATCATCGACCGCGAGGGCGATGTGTCCGAAACCCAACGCGGTTTGCTCATTGCCGCTCGCGTATCCCTTGAAGTTGGGATCGGACTCTGTCCCGTGGTTGTGGGTCAGTTCTATAATGCCTGTTTTCAGAAAGTATGAGGCCGGTGCTTCTCCATGGCATCGTCATTACGCATACAACGTACCTTCGCGATCGAATCGAGCCAGGGCTTTTTCCCCTGCAGGGAGCTTGCTGGTCCCGTCACCATGTTCATATCCGAGGAAGTAAAGGGTGAATGTACCCAGGTCCTTTTCTGCGAGATATCAATTCAAGGATCCACAAGGATCGCTGACCATTGGCAACTCACCAGCCAGAAGATCCATGCCGAGGATCTATAGCGCATAAGATGTCATGTCCATGTCTACAAGAATTCGCGAGGATGCACTCACGTTTTGGTAAAAGTCCAAGGATACCTTTGGATCCCTGATACGTATCATGGTGTGGTTAAACTACATAGTATGTGGCAGCAGAGTCAGTCCCTGTTAACGCAATCTCAGTGATCTGCTTGCTCGCCTTGAAGCCGGCGGTCTCAGCGGTACGCGGCATGTCGAATGATGCTTTGGTATGGAGATCAAGAGTGTCGCGAGAAACGTGTGGTACGAGTCCAGCTTGCTTATGCAGGCAATGACGTCTATTTAAGTGTTTATGGCCGGCCCGGATTGCCACGACCCCGGGCCAGTGACCAGGATGATAATATCTTTAACCCGGATCTCTCACGCACCTTCAAGTTCGAGCTCCCCGGGGCCCGCTCTACCTCTCGGACGGATCAATATTGGACTCCAGTCATAGTCAATCCGTTTGACATTGATACAAGAACTATTGACTCGAGAATTTGATTCACTACCTACATACATAAGCCAATACGAATAACTTAAACCGTTGAACTACCATTGGAAGCGTGCATGTCGGTGATGCAGGTATGTAATATACCTAGGAAGATAGGGTGTTACTTTCTAACTGCGAGATGGGAAATGGAACGGGGAGGCAGGGGATGGTCGGAGATGAGTTCGTGGCTTCCACGAATGTTGATAAAGGAATACTGATCTCACAGAATAAGCCCCATAATCTCATCAAGATATACGAGAAAACTTGCCTCGATCAAATTAGGGCGTGAACCCTTCACGATGTTTAGATAAACAAGGTTTGGCTCGGAGAAGAATGGTCTCAGACCAGCCGCTTCGATTTTCTCCCACCATCTGAGGAATTCAGGAAAGTATTGTTTTTGGTCATTGACAACGTGTATTTCGAGCTGGAGTTGGCCAAAGGGTACTGGTTCTCCGTGGAAACTGTCAATGAAGACTTCGAGAGAATCGAACTCGTGACCCTCAATGTCGATCTTGAGTACATCGATGAAGTTGTGGCCGTTTTGTTCCATCAAGGTACGAAGAGTGAACATCTTGGGATCATCAGCCGCGCTAAAAGCGTCTCTTGGACCGAGAGCATAAGGGAAGAAGTGGGAACGACGCTTGAAATCTGACACATGTTCAACCTCTGGCCCGAACTAACGGAGGCGAACTGTTAGAGCCGATACGTTCACGCTACAATGAGCACACGTACGAAATTGACGCTGAAATCATAGCCCCAAACCTCACAATTCGGTGCTGCTTTCATGATATCAGCTTCGAACGAGGATTCGCCATTGATACCTGACAGAGAGAATTATAGTTTCTGTCCGTTCACGGGCGCGATGGACGCACCGACGGAGTACACGACACATTTCTTTTTAGGAACGATCCGTTCCAAGCCACACATCCATTTACCACCATCTCCCATGACACCCACGCGCTCGACGCGATGGGGACATTTAAACGATGGAAGGAAAAAATCCCCTTGAGAGGTGGCATCAGGCCGACGGTCCAAAAACCAAACTGACACTCACAGAGGGTGTAATGCTCGCCGTGAGAGGGAAACCTAGCAGACGACCGGTTGGCGAATGAGTCAAACAGCAAAGATGGACACGATTTACGAATCAATTCTGTCGGCAGTAGGTCCCCATTTCTCGATGAGGTCCTGCCGCTGTTCAACCATCGTCTGGTAGTGCAGTTCTTCAACCTTTAGGTACTCGGCGAGTCCGTTGCGACGGAGGAACCCCGCTGGGCCAAATAGTGGGCCATTCAGATCCGCGTTTGCGAAGAGAAGGACTAGGAGGAATATTGAGACCAGGAGGGTAATCGTGAACCTCGGATGGCGAGAGTAGACAGTCATGTTGAGACGTGTTCGATTTGAATTGCTTACCTTCGTGTTTTATACAAATCATTAAATTGCCCCATTCAGGTTGGCATCATCAACTGGCAGTCCCCGACTCCCACGATAGTGGGGAGGGTTTTGTCGATCGGCCAGGCACCGTACAATTAATCCGTCCGCATACCCCCGCTGACTCAGCTACAATTATGTAATTGCGGATTCTTGCGGGATGAATTAAACTTCAATCCCCTAAATTGAAGTTCTCTGTGCCAGCCACGACGTTTCTTCGACCGACATTGTTGACGTTTTCGTGCTATGTAAGTTCGCAAATCAGCGATCTTTTTCATTCTTTTTGTTTATTATGTTACAGGTTCATCAACAAGATTCCGTGTGCCTCTATCCGTGTTGTTGATGCCCACCTGATGGTGCCCATGATATTCGAGACATATTATGATGCGCTATATTTATCTGCAGCCAATTTCTGCATGTGGTTGAGGAATGTTTTGACAACACATGCCGTCCACTGTGGCATTTGCACAAGTGAATTCTGCGGGAGTGTGACATATGATGGATTGAACGTTGTTGTTTTTGACTTTGCAACGGACAATGTGTGTCGTAAAACCGGTCAGTTTTTTTGCGAATGTTGAATACACTCATTGCTGTTTATTGAGAGAGTTTGTGGATCTCAAAGGGCGACAATGTAATGCGTCTCGCGTACATGACTGCACATCATTTTTGCCGAGATGGTTCTCTCATTCGCAGAGTTTCAATACACAAGGTTTGTTTAACTTAAAAGCAGACGTCCTTGTTAACTCTGCTCTCTCTCTATCGAGGTTGCAAGTGCAGAAGTGTTCTACAAAGACTGTGTGTGTGCGCACACTACTAAACGACTATGCGGAAACTCAACACGTTCTGTCTAATTTATCCATTGTCGCTCTCACTGAGAAACTCAATGAAGTGGAGTTGCCGATGGGTTCTGAACGTAGCGTTTGCAGTCTCCTTTCTGCTTTTTTCCAAGATCGGTATGGATCTGATGTCGCCACGGTTTTACGATTCTTTTGTTTTTCTTCGACTCTCGGACCGCTGACGGACCACAGACATGACCCCTATACCTATATTAATTACCGTTACATATTACATTGTAGCGGCGCAAGCGCCTGTCCCCGACTCCCAGGTGTATGAAGTCTGCAAATGATTGATATAACTGGTGACCAGCAAACAATCAATACTATTTATGAACAAAAACCGCTAATGTGGCAGCGACTCATCACCAACTTTGTAGCAATATATTTCAACGAAGCGGTTAGTATCACAAATCAACGTCCATATTCAGGCTCTCAGACTCGGAGAGCCCCAACGACTTTTTAGAAGCAGAATAGAAGAGAGGAATACAATACGATGGACGCCGGCACTACTTCTGATACCGACAGCATCCAAACAAGAGATCTAAAACAAGTCACCTGAATGAGTAATTTGTTTCTGTTTATTGTTTTATTCCTTCGTGAGAAAAATGCACATTCACTTTTACCGTGTGCCTGACCGTTTGCTTTCGACAAAACCCTCCTTCCCACTTCGTGGGAGAGTCGGGGATAATACAGTCACGAACAGACTGAGTCGGGGACTTGGCGTGACAGCGCCGCTACTACGATACCATATGCATGCCCCTATATGCATCAATACTATGTGACGGCAAGGCGCGTGATACGCGAATTCAGTCTCCGCACCAAAACGCGTTTAATTCCACGTGACCGCATAGTCTCCCTCGACCGTCTACCGTCGACATCGATGTCTCCACCGTTCACCATCCGAAAGAGCTCGTCAACCTCCACCATGAAATACCAGCACACAATTCGCGATCCAAGTCCTTCGTCTCCACTGCTCTCGTCCTCGCCATTAAGGACCCCCACGCAACGTTATGACGACGAGGAATGGCCAGCTTGTGCTTACTATGATGATATGGATAGGGTCTTGTATGATCAACAAAACAACTTTGAAGACCCTTATGTCTCTCATACACGTCTGGGACACCCGCTTCCCCACACCCATCAGCCCCTCCCCTCCTTGATGTCAAAATTTGCAACACGCAAACCTCGAAGCGACGTCCCGCTATCATACACACCGTCTCCCTTTTCTTCTGTCATGCAGACGACGTATCTGTATCCGCAAGGGGATAACGCAGTCGCAGATGACTGGGAGGAATACGACCTCGAAAGCATGGATATCCACATACGCGAAACATACTTTGCTACGTCTGCCGAACGTGGACGATGGCTTAGCAGCCCGATTACGACGCGCGTGCGATCCAAAGTCGTTCCGCCCACGCGGGGACACTCGTCTCCCCTCAAGAAGGTGGCGGACGCGATACCTTCCCCTACATGCAAGCGAAAGAGAAGTTCTTCTGCTAAAAATTGGATTTTGACTTCTGCGGATTCCGACGAGGACGTGTGCTATTCATCCTCACTTCCGCCTTCTTCTCCCTTATCATCGCCGATGTCCAGCTTTTCCTTGCTAGGTCATGAGGGAGAGGATGATTCCATTGGCGATCCTCACCCAAATGTACGAAGCCTTTCCCCACATCTTCTTGCTTAAATTGACTCCGCATATAGTCAGATGATCACCGCTCTCTCACGGGAACCCCAGAGTTGAGGCCAACTAGCTCATCTCCTGTCCAACCCGCACGCACGCCACCACATCTACGGGAGACGCCTGTCGTTGTTCCGACACTTCATCCCACCGACATTCATTGCGAATACCTTGGTTCAACCCTCGCTCGCCACACCAGTCCTCACCCCAGTCATCTGTCTATAGTTCTCAACGTGGACACAGCACCCTGTCATACCGATTCTCAGTCGGATATCGCTTTATCTGAGACAGATTTTCCAGCAGCAGAACCTTTGAAGCTACCTCTATCAGACACGGTGAATAAACCCACATGGAGTCAGGATGGAACCCCGTCCTCCGGATCTTCGTCGATGAACCCATGCCACGAGTTTTTCGATGTTTCGATCACCGTTGATGGCGCCTCAAGTCGCACTAAAACGAAGAAAAAGAGGGCGTCAGCCGGAGCAAAGCGGACGAAGAAACATGATGCCGTACAGCAGAGGAGTTCGTCCTCAAATGCGAAGAGGAGAGAGACTGAGTGTCGTTCAGACGCTCATTCAGAGTCTGCAAGCAAAAGGTCCAAATTGGTGCATCGACGAGATGATTCGGAGGCTCCCAACGCAAAAGCTCTCCCGAAACGCGATGGAATACCGAAAGTCGAGCAACTTTCTCGATCACCCTCATGTAGTGCTTTTGAGCGCCCTGAGTCTGAAACCGCATGTCTTCCAGACAAAAAGCGAGAGGACGAAGATCAAGCGGAGCTACAACGCCAAATATCGACACCAGTGGACACAATGGATGCGGAGTTTCATGCGTCGCTGACAGGGATGCTGATTGAAGCGTTTGCAACCTCGAGAGCAACGTCGATGGATTCCTTGGCGCTGCATGGCGTCCTCACACGGACACATCCTCATCTTGCCTCTCAGCGATCAAAGAAGGTTCTTTTGGAAGATATCACAGCCGTTCTTGAAGGTGGCCGTGCCCGGTGTGGGATGTTTGAGAAGGTGGACAGCAGTTACGAAAGGACACAGGACAAGGTGCTTGAAAACCGGTGGTTTTACGTTGCTGAACGAGACGAAGATTCAGAGAGAGCGGCGTTGATCATCGCGCTTATGCCGCGGCAGAAGAGAAAGGAGACGAAGAAATACAAGCAGTATTATTATCGACCGCTGGATAAGATATCAAGATGGGATCCGGAAGATGCGCTGTAGTTTTTTCTTTATTTTTATTTTTTAATATGTCTCGAAGCGACTTTGTGTGTTATTACGTGTCTGCTCTCCGACTTTTTACAGCAAATGCTTTGTTCGCGTGCGTTGCTAGTTTGTCCTCCTATAAAGACAGCAAAATTTTCACCTCCGCTATATCTCATTCCAACACAACCATGCAAGAACAAGACTCGATGAACACGGACGACGTCGTCGACGAGCAGACCCAACAAGCTACCCAGTCCACACAGTACTCTGGCTCTCAAGCAGCCGCAGACTCCAACGCACACCTCTGGGGATTCCTCCAGCCTTGCAGCACCCTCCTCAAACGCATCGACTTTTTTAAACTCGCACCCGTCGTGAGCATTGGCAGGAATGGCGAGAACGAAATCGTACTCCCTGGAGTGAAAGTCAGTGCGTATCATTTTAGCTTCCTGTGCATCAACCCGCGTTGAATCGACGCGTTTTCTCGCAGGCAACAAACATTGCCGCATCGTCTGGGACGGCAGCGAAGACGAAAAGTCTGCCGTGGTCGTCGCGGACTATTCTTCCAACGGCACTTTTGTAAGCTTTGACGCGTCTTCTTTCCCCGCGACGCGTGCCACTCATCATCCCACTTTCTTTATATCTTTTCTCCTTTGCAGATCAATGGTATCAAGATCGGCAAAGACAAGACCGCCATCCTCAAAGAGGGCAATGAAATCGCCTTTGGGACCGCCACTCCCCAACCTGGAAGTGTCGAGGATTACCGTATGTCGTTGTTTGCGCTCGCGTCAACTGCACTGACCTCTGGCTCTAGGCTTCATCTATCGCCACACCGCCAATGGCCCAGCACAGGGTGGCATACACGCATTCTACGATATCAGCCATGAACTCGGCAAGGGCTCGTTCGCCACCGTCATGAAGGCCATCTCGCGCGCCACCGGCCAATGGTTTGCGATCAAGATGATCCTGGAGAGCAAGGCCCGGCGTGTGACCGCCACAGACAAGTCGGAAGCTGACAAAGGCGAGAGCGCGTTCATGCGCGAGATCGCGATCCTGGAGGGTCTGGACCACCCAAACATTTGTAAACTAAAGGAAGTGTTTAGAGATCACGGAAGCATCGGTGAGGCACTCGGATCGCTGCTAGGAACTTGTTTTGACAACGTTGTTTCTTCAAGATCTCGTCCTTGAGTTTGTCGATGGAGGCGATCTGTTGGATTTCATAATAAATTCGAAAGGCCTTGGTGGGTGCTGTTCTGGTTCTTCAGGTTTGCACAGCGTCTGAGTGTGACGTGTAGACGAGGCGATGACCATTCACATCACAAGGCAACTCTGCGACGCGCTTGCTGTACGTTTTAATTGACTGCCATCGCATCGATGTCTGATTTCCTCTTGTAGTATATTCACGCCAAAGGGATCGCTCATCGAGATTTGAAACCCGAAGTATGATCAAAAATTTCCTCGAGTCTTGGCTTTTGATTAATGGAACCTCATTGTGTAGAACGTCCTGTTGACTTCTGACAAGCCACCCATGGTAAAGGTTGCGGACTTTGGTCTCGCCAAGGTCGTCGACAGCTACACTTTTTTGAAGGTTCGTTCCATGATTCATTCTTTCTAGAGTCAATTTGATCCTCGCTCGGTAGACCATGTGTGGTACCCCTAGCTATCTCGCTCCGGAAGTTGTCATGCAGTCGGATCAACAGCCTGGTTATAGCCACTTGGTGGATAGCTGGAGTGTCGGCGTTATTGTCTTCTCCATGTCAGCAACGATCTTTCCGCTCTCTGTAGATAGTCGCTGAAAGCTTGATTCAACAGGTTAACGAGTACGAGTCCATTTATAGAGGATGAACAACAACGTGACATGAAGGTGCGCATCGCACAACGCACGATCGACTGGAGCTATCTCCAAAGCCTTCGGATCAGTGAGCTTGGTGAGCGGACAAACTTGCGTGTTTTTCGTCGACCCTGATCACCTCCATCAAAATAGGCAAGGATTTCATTAAGCGTCTTCTAGAATTCGACCCTCGAAAGCGGATGTCTCTAACTGCTGCCCGCTCCCACCCTTGGCTCAGACAATCTTTCCCAGGCGCTCCTGGAACGAACGACTCACGGGAACTCCACGATCCGGCCTTCTCCTCTCCCGGGGTGTCCTTTGCAGACTCTTCCTTGACTTCTCTTCCGGACGATGACGATTCAGCCATGGCGGATCTCCCTCAGAGCGAACCTTCCGTGAGCGATGGTCTCGAACAACTCCAGCTCGACCACCAGACCGAGTTTCTCCAGCAGAACGGCGGACGTTTACCACTCCAACGACTCAGCCAGGTGCTGGCCGACGCTGCCGAGAACAATGTCGAGCTGCCGGAGCCGTCCTGGCAGATGCTCGATGCGGCAGGTGCGGCCCCTGCGCGTGCTGTCAAGCGTAAGCTAAACGAGCACGATTCGCAGTCCCGCAGTGCCGAAATGGAGATCGGGGACAACCTCCCCGGTATGTCCCACAATCGCAATGGAGGCGCGCGGAAGAAGGGGAAGCAGGAGCAGCAGACGGGGTCGAGCGACGAAGGTTCGGCTGCGAGCGGTGATGGGGCGCGTGCGGCTGCTGCTGGGCCGTCGTCCAAGCGAGGTGCGAGTGCTGGGAAAGGACGTGGACGGGGGCGCGGTGCCGGTGCTGGTGCTGGTGCTGTGCAGGTCAAGGCGCGATTGCAAGAAACGGTTGCTGGGATGGTAGTGGAAGAAGATCACATGGACGACGACACCGAACCTCCTAGGCCTCGACGGTCTTCTCGTACGACGCCGAACAAGGGTCGACGGGTAGTCTGACTGGAACGAAAGATAATACCAACGACTGACACTGCTTTGATGACCATTTTTCCCAATATTTCTCTATGTTCATCCATCCGAAACTATCCCTTTCCCTAAGACACACTATCTCCATAGCTACCCCTCCAATTATCTCTGGTTTTTATACGCACATGACCTTTATTGCTTGCTTTTTTTTTACATATATCGATTGATCTGTTTTCCTCCTCCGCTCACGTCTGTCCTTTGGATTATAACACTTCGCATCGGCGCGCGACTAACTACGCTCGTTTTTATCGTACATTGTATTTGTTGAATATATATGATCTGGTTAGAGCATACTTGCGTATTCTGAGTCTCTAGGTTGTATCCCGCAATCGATGAATTCATCGAGTGAAAGGGATGGATTTTGCTGTGGTCAGGTCTGCGTAATTTGCCACAACTTGAAGCTTATTGGAAGCGATGCAGACTTTGCTACAGCATCAAACCGAATGAAACATGTTGGCGAAAGCTGTCAAATTATACTCGTGCATTTCACGCGACAACTAGTATATCGACACTTTAGATCAAATGATGCGGCGATGTAAACGACGAGACGATGATGGAATGGCCTGAACGGGAACGGGAACGACTCGTGTGTGATCTCGATCAACCTTGTCTGGCCCAGCTCGGATGGCACGATCCGACCGACCGACCTGGCGTCCGGTGTCGACCACTAAGTTGCAGAGTGGTCCTGATCAGTATCGCAAACGTTCGATCGATCGATCGAGAGAGAGAGAGAGAGAGAAAGGAGCCCGAGACGTCCAGGACCGAAGGAAACGTGCGGACGTTGGAGGCTGGTCAGCTGCTGGAGATCCATGCGAGTATGATAGTATATGAGTATCTCCTTGGCCCGGCACGTTTGTGTCGGCGGAGGACGGGTCCCATGCATGACGCATCATCAAAGAAAAGAACGTTCTCATCTTTTGATGAGACCCACGCAGGCGACGGAAAATAAAGGGAGGGCAGGACGTACCCGATGGCCTTGCCGGCCCCAGGCTGAGTCCGTAAGGGTTCCGGTCAACCAAGTTGTCGACACGTGGACCTGATCATGAATCAGTAGGAGAACTGATGTTGCAGCCCATGCAGAACGGAGGAGCTCACGGAAGCAGTTATACTGGGATGTTGCAGAGATTGCAGGTTGAGCTTGATGAGATCATAACGTGTGACCTGGCCCCGCTACTACGACTATAATGGCGGATGAGTCCCGAGCCTCGCACTTTAGCAATCAAAGCTGTACCTTGTATATCATGAAGCCGACATCATAGTCTATGAACTAGCCAATCCAGCTCGCCTGTGCACACAACAGAAGGGGGGAGCGAAATACTTGGCGCAAGGAACGAATCCCCGCGCCTAGCACAAAAAGCGCTGCTTGTAGGATGTGCTTTTACCCAAAGGCGGGTCCGTCGAATGTGATGAACTGCTAATTGATGGCGGCAGTCTTGCAGTGGAAACAGCGAGGAGCAAGAAGTCCGTGCAAACCTTGCATTCAGAGGCACAATCAGTTACAATTGTACGGTCGATCTGCCGTCATGTTCAACGTAGTTACTTGCATGTTCCAAGATATCGTTGCAAATGGTACTACCGTACACTTAAGTCGGGGTGCCACCGCTGACCCTTGGTAGTCATGATAGAACCGATTATGGGGAGAAGCCGTTGGTACACAGAGTGGGAGAGAGAGATGGGAGACCGCGTTTAGATTCCGGGCCATGGCTAGACCCCCGATTGCAAAGGAACCAGTGATTCCTGAATCCGACGGCGAATATGCTAGGATCCAAAGCTGCCAGTGGTGTTGACCCCACTGTAAAGTCTCGGCAGCGCCTGTTCCCTGCGCTGCACTTCTCCAGAGGTATGGTGCACCTATATATCGGCAGTCGTGGTACGGAAGGCATGATGGAATGGCTGGTACGTGCCACATGATGCATGATGCCCCAATGTCGCAAGCTGGTCTTGGCTGAGGTTGTTTGAAATGCCCAAAATGGGTCGGTGATACCTGCCACGACAATATGACGACCTCGAGCCGAATCCATAGATCCCCTTTTCTCGTGACCGCAACCGTTTGAGAATCAAATGGCCAAGTGACACTAAAGCTCGGCGCAACCTTATACGTCAGCTTCGCGCCAAGTGTTCGATTCCGTTGCATCAAGACAAGAGTCCCAAAACGAGCCCTCGACCAGACCCAGTTTGATCTGAGGGGACCGGTGCTCGGACTAGATATGATCAACGAATAGGGTACTTTGCATTGCGCCCTCGACTCGACACCTCGAGTCCGGGACCATATCTACCGGTTCTAGACCGTGTCATTTCACGACACGTTCCACATTCGGGATGTATTCTTCGTTGCCTCCTGTCCAAGTCAGCTGAGCGGCAGTGTGCCTCCGCCCCTCTCTTCTTAGTATCTTGAAAAAGTGTCGAATGGTGTGTCTACGTCGACCGATCAATGCTTGTAGGAATGGTACATGCTATGGGCTGCTTACGAGGTCGTTTATTTGGCGTCATGGTGGGAGATACGCCAATAGCTTTCAAATTCCGAACCCATCGACTCGCTGATAGAAGCAAGCTGGCGCGTGCGCGCGTACCGGGGCGACGGGTCCGACTTGCCCGACCGGGTCGGCGCAGCGAATACTACGTTTGCATCATATCATTGCACAATGGTCCGCATCCCGTGCTATGGAGCCTGGACAGATCGCGCTGGTTAACAAGGACGAGGAACGAACGATATTTGCGCCCATAGAAGCGGAAATTTGCTCCGCGGACGAACGTCGTCGGCAAATATTAAACGTTCGAGCGTGGGGGTGATACAGTGAGAGACAAGGAAAGAGGGAGACGTGCCTCGGTTCCTGGACCTGGAATCAATTCTCGACTGACAACTCAACAATCTTGTTCGCAGTCGCAGTCGCCTGAAATGGGTATATTTGATAGGGCGTGGCTGCGTGTGGGGCACAACGAAGCGACAGGCTGATCCTCGGTGACACCCACGATCGACGATGGTGACGCGGTGACGGCTGTAGAGTCGAGCTCCCACGGATGCATGGATGAATCGATTTACCTTCCGACTTACAGATAAACAGGCTCAGAGTCCACCAATCATTAGTTGATTAATCAGGACTAGTGAGTCGGACGTGACTGGTGAATGTCTGTCAATTCCCTGTCATCTTGTCAGCGAAGTGCTCACTAGTCACCGAAAGGGAAGAAATACACACATTAATCGGCTAGGCAACGTCAAACCTTCCAGACGCTCCGCGGGTTCTTGGGGTGCAAGCCACGTCTCCCATCGTCAACTTTCATCCGCGTGAATCTCGGACTCGAAAGATGTAACCAAGAAAACAATGACTGTCGTTCAATGTTGCCAGTTCGCAAACGATGATACAGTGGACGTTTTCAGCGAATCGAGATACGGGCCGTGCGCGTGACCACACCAGCAAGCACTGCACTGGCAATGTTAGTAGCAGGTCGCACCGACGTCAAGGACAAACCGGGTAGACAGGTGATTGCTTTTCTTTTCTTTCCCATCTCGCACGTAAGAGCGTTTGACAGATAAGTTCCTTATAGAGAGCGAGCGACACCGTGACGGTGAGCGAGCGCCTAGTAAGATAGGCGTGGCGACTCGTCAGCGGATGGGGATAGAGAGCTTATTAGCTTGCTGCCAGTGCCGCGCTTAGAAAAATAGCGTCAAGCGAACCTAAGTATGTCACACCCACGACAAACTGACACTGTGACAAAGGCGGCTGCCAGTGCTCCGCCGGCTTGTGTGTCCAACAAAGCTTGGCTTGCCAGTGCGATATCAACGCATCAACATTCAACCGTACCGCCACGGGCCGGCCGTCGGTCCCCCGCACTTCCCGCCCCGCAATGTTATAAAGAGATTACTCCTCGCGAAACGCTCGCTCTGAGCCGGGTGACGGTAGGAGCTCAAGACCCGGGGGCCGGGAACGGAACGGAAACGGCAACAAGGTCATGTTAGGATTCGAAACATGCATAAATTGATGCAGGTAAAATCGTTGGTCCGACCAGAGTGCCTCCTATCTAGTACTAGCATGAGGCACTCTGCAATACAAACGCATCGCCTTCAGGCTGCGTAGTGGATCATCATGTTTCCGAATCATATCTGCACCATCTGACCACCGTCTCCTGGTACTGTACTACACCCGATCGTACTAGCCACCGGCGCCACTGCGTACCTTCTTTGATATGATTTGAAAATCGAGTTGAGGAGTGGAGCTCTGGATCCCAGGAACATCGATGAATCAGGATCATATTACCACCATGTCGGCCTCCATCTCAGCGAGGTTGCGCTGCCAGACCGTGCCCGGACGCAGAGTTAGCTATGGTGACTACTAAAGGTCCCGAGTTCTGAATCAGCGCAAGCACTTCGTCAGCATCATCATATCTGATTCTGAATCACCAATGATCCAGGCGCAGCAACCACAATAGTCCTCGTGGCCTCCCCAACCCCCTCTCTTTCTCTCGCCATCCGCATCATTCCGAGTGCATGCATCCCATCCAGTCTAGGAGTTACCAAGTGGCCCCTCACGCACAGCAATATGGGCCGCTGGCGTGGGTATCGTTTTATTTTGTCCAGACAGCCCCGTTATAGATACGGTTACACTTTCAACCTTGCCAAAAGAATTCTTGACATTCGATCGATCGGACTGGTTCACTGATCATGACATCAACCATTTTTCCGAGTCAACTCTATCTGATTATCCGATTATTACTCTCCATGAAATTTTCATGACGTCGAGGACAGCATGCCAGTATTCCATTTTTTGCCTACGCCGTGGGCATACACGATGAGGACTACATGTACATGGTATATGCAACGGTGGGCCAAACAGTGAAGAAGGGGGGGGACCGTGACTGAGTGCGTGTAAGAAGGGTAAATGGGTTGACTTGCTAGAAGGTTGAGAGATAACGATCATGAGAAAAAAAAGAAGCAAAACCAAGATACATGATATGATGAGCCGCCACCGTGACCCCTTTCTCCATTGATAATGAGTCTTGAAAAGAGCGAAGAGAAAGGGAAAAAAAAAGCACTTCTATATGCGTCAGCGGTATCCCACGTAACAAGCGGGGCGGGAAGCCGAATAAGATGATGGATAAGATGTCGACAAGTGTAAAAAAAGAGCAAGGCAAAAACCAAAAAAAGCAAACAAAAAGAATGCAAAAGCGAACAACAGAACAAAACATAACGAAGTGATCATGCATCAGAGTAAATATGAGAAAAAGAAACCTGAGCCTCGGTGCCAAGGGGGATTGACCGAAGAGGTTCGCACGACGGAACGTAATGCGTGTGGAGTTTTCCTCGACGTGGCAACCCCACCTACGGGCTCTTGTCCACAGATCGTTTCCGACTGGCCTTGATGGTGTTGACTCTAGGTCCTTCCGGGTT